>MNCI01012438.1:0-18845 GCA_015680685.1 Gnetum montanum | reverse complement strand
AGCTTAAGGTAGTGGACTTCTATCATGATGATCCTATCAGCTCTTTAATTCCATCTCTAACGTTACCCAAGGGTGTATCCTTACCCACGCTGACTAAATACAATGGGGAGACAGACCCCAATGCTCACCTTATAAAATTTAGATTAGAGTGCATGCTACTTTAGGCATGGATGCATGCCATTCTACGAGTGTTCCCCATGTCCCTCAACGGGAGAGCACTTGATTGGTATCGAGCCTTGCCCCGAAACTCAATATCCTATCTAGAAGATTTGATACACCAATTCGTTACCAGGTTCAAGTATAACTTGAAGCCTGAAGCAACACTTGATAGCCTCATACAGGTCAAGCAAGCACCACTTGAACCTGTCCAAAAATTTATCCAACGGTGGAGTGCTGCCCTCAATGAGTTCCACGAGCCTATCCCGGAGACATATCTCCTCACCATCCTAAAAGGGACTGTCAATGATTTTTTCAAGTACAAACTATATTATCTCAATGCATGCACTCTTGGTTAGGCATTTGTACAAATCAAGAACATAGAGGAAGTAGCCCAAAACAGCCACGACCTGGCCTATTTAGCCTTTAAAAATCAACATAGTAAGAAAGACAAAGAAAAGGCTAAAAAAAATATAGCGGAAGTAGCGGAAACACAACAAGTGAATGTGGGACAACAAAGAAAACCACCTGATGCCCTTGCTAATTACGCTAAATCCACACCTGCGATGGCACCCGAATCATCCGCATCACAAAACCCTACACCGAGTCGTATAGGAAACTTCGAGAGGAAGGACCCCTCTCAATATACGTCGTTGCCCATGAAACCATCACAGCTATTCAACCAACTCTTGAAGGTAGGACTGATGAAACATAAATAGTTGTCCCCTACGATGATCTAAAGACATGATCAATTTTGTCAATTGGTTCAGAACCCAGGCCTGGCAACGCCAGATGAGCCCCTAGTTCCAAAGGGCTTTAGAATGGATCGTTTTTGTGATTATCATCAACGTAATGGGCATGGCACTGACTATTGTTTCACCCTAAAACAAGATATCCAACGGATGATCAACAGAGGTCAAATCACTTTCGATGAAGCCAACCCGATCCAACCACAAAACTAGGCCATGGGCGTATATAAAGATCCTCTAAATACTAAAGAAGCACCGTATGTAATTAACACCATCTACGTCGATAACGAACAGGAAACACCTAGGATTAACACCATCTGTTCAAATCACGAGCAGAAAATGCCCAAGAGACCATTTGTAGTGCATATTTCTCCCACTGTACAAGCACCCATACCATGTACCCCACTTACCCCACAAAGACCTTATATCATACAAATAACCCCTGTCGTGGCGATCTCTACCACACCACCACCAAAACCATACGTAGTACATATACCTCCCACCACTACTCCCACAAATACACAATCACCTCCTACTCAGCCCGTCCCCTATGTAGTCCGAATACCACCTGCGATCGCAACTACAGAGGTACAACCCCCAGCTAGGCCAGCTCCATATGTTGTTAGGATACCCAAACATCCTGATGAACATCAATCGTCCACTTCGCAAGCACAGAATAAACTGACCCCTTTGTTGTGAGGATTCCCAGCCAGCCTAACGCTCAATCGCATTCAACCATCCAACAGCAACCCCACCCTACCCCATACGTTGTACAGGTTCCAAAACAACCTGAGATTCCGAAACCAACAGTTCCTCCACGCCACACATGAGAATGCCTGGCAGACAAGCTTACACGCGAACGCTTGGAGAAAGAATGCCAACGACTGGCCTTAGGACCTCCCAAGCCTACCCTGCTAAGTGCAATACCCATGACATCACCTAACAATAAACCAAACACAGGTTATGAGGGTGAATCATTCAGAAAGTATGATACGTCTAAATCAACGGCTGCGGATAAAAATGACAAACCAACAACGCATGAGATAAAATTTNCTGCGGATAAAAATGACAAACCAACAACGCATGAGATAAAATTGTTCGGCCTGATGGACCAAATAACTACCGACAAACATACGTCCAATAGTAGAGATTCTGCAACGGCTCTAACACAAGTCATGCAAGCGCTTAAACAAAAAAACACCTCATTAAGCTTATATGACCTGGTGTTAACCTCTCAAATCCATTGCAAAGCCTTAGTGCGCATGTTGACATCCATCCCAGTAAGTGAAGACTTACCTCCAAACGAACCTTCAATTCATGCGGTAATGTATTCGCCTCAATGATCTACTCCTAAGCCATTAGGTTTCCACGATGACAACATCAAAGTGGATGAGAAAATAGGAGAAGTGACAACCACACCTATGTTCATAACAATACGAATAAATCAATTCAAGATACATAGAGTGCATGTAGATGATGGAGCCGCTACAAACATAGTACCTGATCCCATCGTTGAACAATTAGGGCTTGCAGAGCTAATTAGACCAACCGCCACCACGTGTTTGAAATCATTTAGTGGATCATGCGTAGTAGTGAAAGGCACTATGACTTTGGACTTTATAGTAGGGGATCAATTCCCCACATCTGTCGACTTTGTGGTCATTGATGAGATGCCAAGGTTCAATTTAATATTGGGAAGGCCCTGGTTAGCCCAACTAAAAGCAATCTCTTCCCCCATACACCAAGAGATTTACCTACCATATGAAGGTGGTGAAATCATTATACACGGGGAGGCGGCTACACCTACCATCTCATCATATACAGATATGGATCAAGGCTCATAGGTTAAGCTTGAAGAGCCTAAACAAGATGACACAAATGAACAACAAAATTGCACGCAGCTAGCAAGCGATAATCTCTTAAAAGCAAAGAAAAATTTACCCAACACAGGAATACCCGGGCCTGAAATTGTACATACACCGCCTAACCTAGAAACTGCAATAAACGTAGAAACTACAGTACAAGCAGAAACACCAGAAAGCACCAACACGGGAACTGTTCCATCAGACGTCCCTTGGGCTGAATTACCATTCAACATGATCAGTGAAGGGGATGCCGAATATAGAATCATACTCATTAATGCTACTCCTAATGTTAAAATGAGGAAAATCAAAAAATTACTAAGCCAATAAACGATATTCACAGTCCGAAATGATGTTAAACTATATTCAAAGTCCGAAACGACGTTAAACTACATCCACGGTCCGAAAAGACATTAAACTATCACATGTCCGCAATGACATAAAACTAGCCACGATCAGAAATGGTTGGTCTACCAAGAAATCCACCCGTGTCACTTGGAACTTCCCTTGTTTATGCATGGCCCGAAATGGCCTTAAACTAGTGCATGGGGCCCAAAATGGCCTTAAACTAAACCATTTGCTTACACTTTGTTTTTCTCGTGAATTTAAGTTCATTATTTGAATTTATGCTTATATTCAGTTTTTCTTCACATTTTCCTTTTCACAATTATCCTTCGATTATAATTACATTCCTACTTGCATTCCCACTCTGTGCATTGCACTTAAACAACAAAACAAACCAAAACATTTTACATTGCCGCATCGTGTTTACATGTAAACTCAAAATTCACAACAAAAAAATATGTGGAAATATATATACATGTAGTGATATACAGTTAGATAACTACAACAGTTAACTGATTCCATTCATCTGTTCAATATAACTCAAAGCAAAACATTCAATTTACGATTCATGGAAAAACATGAGCTAGGATAGTTTCAAAATCAAAATTAAACATCAGGGATGGGAGGGTTGTCCTCCTTCAGACCCACTGGCACCATCGGTCCCCACTCCGTTGGGGCCACCTTCTTGCACATCGTCGTCGCCTCAACCGTATAAAATGTAAAAGAAACAATCAACACAAGAATAAAAGAGAAGCTACCCAAACATTACTCAACGAACAAAATTCACAACAACAAAATACTTACCATAGGAGACACCCCTAAACCGAATTCCAACCGACGAAGAATTTCCTCCTCTGAGATGCTAGCCCAGTCAGTCCCATCGAGGCCTAGATTGACATCTACCAAGTCCTTCCCCTTGTTAACCGTTGACCATGTGGGACGTTTCAAGGGAAATTCACCCATAGAGACCTCCCCAGAAGCAGTCGTAATCACCCTCGTGGGTGATTCCATCTCAACAGTGGTATTCTTAGCAAAGGTATCAAATGTAGAACGTAGACCTAGACCCTCTACGAACATTTCAAGCTGACGCTTTTCTATGGATACTTCCTTCAATGATTTCTTATAATGATGCTTGTGGTTCTTCTCATCTTGACCCCACTTACGCACCTTGGAAGCAAAAGCCTTCCAATCCTGGCACTTGAGGTTTAGTAGATCTATTTGGGCCTTACGCTCTGCTAGTTTCCGAGTCAGTGATGCATGGTGATTTAGCAAGTTCCAATATCTAGTATAAGTGATCTTCGAAGTTCACCAAGAATGATCACCTATTAGTTTGGCTGAGGTGAACTCATAACAAGCCTTGAGATCATCACGTTCAGCTGATAACTCGGAAACCTCTTTTTCCTTTGCCTGGATTTGCAACCATAGCTGTTCAATGGAGCCCCTACAGGTCCAAAGTGATTTGGCGTTATGCACGAGACCTTCTGCCACCTTGTCATAGACCTACCTCGATATCTGTTCAAATTTTGATGGTAGTATAAGCAAGCTCTCAATACAAACAACCTTAGATGGATCCCTCTTCAGCTTAGCTCCTACACATACTAAAAGAACAGGCATTAGATCTTAGATGGCAAAAAGAGTGTGAAACTCGAAGGCTGCAAAACACTTGAGACACCTGTACCTATTTTAGGGTGGGCTTGTTGAATGCGTTCGACCACCTCATCAGTGATACTGGTCACGAAATCCATTTTACTTGGCATCTCGATCTAGGTAAATGGTTCATGAGTACGAGATGGACTAGCCTTTGTGGTCGTTTCAGGGGGAGCCACTTTCATGGGCACTTCCAACCGCATGGTAGGAATCATCCAAGTCTCAATATCTTCGTCTGAAAGTGATACAAGAAAAACATAAAGTTAAAACCACATAATGAAATAACGATTCACAAGGAAACGTAATAAAACAAAAGGGAACATACCATGTTCTTTGTCCCCTTCCCAGTTTGGAGGATCACCAAGGTCCAATCTTCCCTTAAGGAAGCTACTGAACATTTCATCAGCACCATCCCGATCATTGACCAGTTCTATCTTCGTGGTGTCTTCTGCCAGCTCTTCCGTCACTTCCACCTGATCTTTGCTGATCTCTTCATCCTCGATTATTAAGTCCATTGGAACCTCCTCCTCCTCAACAATGGTTTCTAGCTCCTATCTCCTCACTTCCTGAGTCAAGTCTGAAGACATTAGTTTTATGTAAGCAGTCAAAATGAAAAAAATGAATAAAATGAAAATGACAATACAATAAGTGCACCAAGCTTATTTACCTCGAACAGGCGTTTTGAATCATATTTGCTTCACCCTTGGCTCTTCCACAGTTGAGGCCATCTCTTTAGGGTATTTGCGGTTCTGAATCTTCGATTTGGCTTTCCCGATGGTCTCCTTGATGACCCGATCAGCTCTCTTTACTATATAGGGCACATTTTCTGGTTCCAACCCCACACTGTCACATGTATGGATTGAAGTACCAGATGACCCCTCTATTGTGATGGAAACTGATTCATCGATCCCCTCGGGTGCATCTTGGGACTCAGCTACCTCGAACAAATGGTTAATCCATGGACGAGATAATTGAGTACGATCCCGTAAAACATATTTATTATCCACACGAACCACTAAAAATTTGGCCATGCGACATAGATAACCTACGAAGAACGTGAAGGTAAAATGGGACTGCACCTCAACATTTGAATGCAATCGCACTATCTCCCTATGGAAACCCGACAACAAAAATTGGGCCCAATTATAACGCATCTCGATCTCTAAAATGGTCTGGATGATGTGCATGGATTCCACCCAAAGAATCTTCACTTGAGATAGGGATTTAGGAAATGCCTGTGCCCTAAACAACGGATACAATTCATTGACTTCCATCAGCTTTAACGTTCCCTGCATAGGAAATCCCTTAGAGCCCTTGGGAATGCCCAACCAATCTTCTAGCTCACACACCACATGGAGCTCTTTCTGTGCCCTGTCCAAAACCACATTCATGCCATCTGTCGAGATACCGAAGAGGTCTGAAAAGAACTCAGCTAACAGATGGAAGACTATTTTGACACCCTTAATACGGGTGCTGTAGTAGGTGACAGAGTTGTCGAACGAATCAACAATTCCAATCATTTTTCAATAGAGACATCAAGGATTGGGGTTGTAAATAACTCCATGAGGCCAGCATCATCCAAACAATGGACAATAGATGGTGGGGCACTAGTACGCAACCATCGCTGCACCTTGCTAATCTCCCCAAATTTCATCAACAAGGTACTCTCAGTCCACCTTTTTCATAACAGGATCTCCGCCGGGGGGGACATTAATTGTAAACACAATTTAAAACCATACACCAGTATGACCAATGTTATAGCCGAACAAAAAGACTAAGGCATCAAGGAAATATCATCACTTACCTTCAGTCATGGGTTTCGAGGTGCTAGGACCCAAGTCTGTATCACGAGGGAAAACCAGCCCATTGCATGACCAATCTCCATGCAGCCACCCTCGAGCCGTGCATTGTGCAAACGCCCTGGAAAATTGCTTATGGAAATGAACAATGTCATCCTTGGTCTAAGCTAATATAGCTCCGCGGAGGATGGGACCCGCCATGAAGGTCTCCAAAGTGATGTAAGCTAGTGCAAGCCCGTCATCATTGATGCATATCCCATCTTTGCCAACTTGGGACCTGTAAAAGAATGGTTGTTAGAACAAGAACAAACACTAAACGACAAAATAGAAACGACAAACTAAACAAGCTTACCTCTCTACCCTGTACACCGTGCCTGGAGGGTTCTGAAATAATGTGTACGCACGTGTAGCCAAAAAAAGGTATTAGTAAGATAGTGAGTCCCACGTCGCAACAAGTCCCACAGGTGTGATAACGGATGAGTAGATTTGGGCCCTCTAGAGGGACCTTTCTCAATCGCAAGCAGTCCCTCGTCAATGTCCACCATGAAAACCATGATGTTATTTGCAGATCCTANAAATTCAAGGTAGTGATATGGTCACACCTAAGTGAACAAGTGGCACAGAGCGTGCTCGAAGCAATGTTTCCAGGATCTGCAAATAACATCATGGTTTTCATGGTGGACATTGACGAGGGACTGCTTGCGATTGAGAAAGGTCCCTCTAGAGGGCCCAAATCTACTCATCCGTTATCACACCTGTGGGACTNAACCATGCCAGTACCCCAACCAGCTCAACTACTAGGAGGAAAGGCTCAGGATCCCTGCAAATAATCAGAATGCCATGGTAAATCAGCTATACACCAAAATGAGATAGAGAAATGAAATTCCATGTTGAAGGCCGATACTTCAAAAAAAAATGCAAACTGTTTACACTCGGCGTATACGCTACCAAGAAATTGTTTACACTCGGCGTATACGCTACCAAGAAACTGTTTACACTCGATGTACATGCTGTTAAAATCATCTATGCTCAGTGTGCAGACCCTGTACCCTGCAAAAACCATCTACGCTCAGTGTATAGACCCTGTACGCTGTTAAAATTGTCTACGCTTAGCCCACAGATCCTGTATGCTGCCAAAACTGTCTACGCTCAGCGTGCAGACTCTGTATGCTGCCAAAATTGTCTACGCCCAAATAACAAGTACAAAAGAAAGCAATTAACTGAGGTAAGATTAGATCCTACCTGCGTGCCGATCCAGGACACGATGGAATCCTAGGCCTAGGCGAACACTGCAGCATGGCCTCAATTTCCTCTGCGAAAGTTAAGTTGAGCCCCTTTCTCCCTTGGCCTTCCACCTCCTTGCCCTTGCCCATTCCGGCGTCTTGTATGGTAAATCTCATATGTTTACACTGGGGTTTGAGCTTGCACGCCGAGCTGAATCCTGCACGCTAGGGTTTGTTGCTCTATGCTCACGCTGGGGTTTGCTGCTCTACGCTCACGCTGGGGTTTGCTGCTCTACGCTCACTCTGGGGTTTGTTGCTCTACGCTCATGCTGGGGTTTGCTGCTCTATGCTCACACCAGGGTTTGCTGCTCTACACTTATGCTGTGGCTCAGGTGTACGCTCACGCTGCAACTTAGGTTCACGTTGCCTTTGAAACTGATAGGTTCACGCTCACGCCCGCCACCCTTTATATAGCACCGAATTGACCCCGCCGCCGCCTTTTGGTATTTTATTAATTTTAGTTAAAAATTGTTCAAAGTACAAAGTACAGGAAAAATGCAAAACAAAATGACGAGATAATGAACATTACCACATACCATATTCCCTGGCAAACCAATTTCAGTTGCCCACACTGAACATTTTGGCACAAACTCTTCGGTACAGATCATACGTCAACTAAGCACCATCAAACTGCGACATACGGCCTAGTAAGGCCTTAAACTGCCACATGTGGCCTGATAAGGCGTTAAAATACCACATATGGCCCGGTAAGGCCTTAAACTACCGCATGCAACCTGGTAAAGCCTTAAACTACCGCATACGGCCCGGTAAGGCCTTAAACTGCCGCATACGGCCTGGTAAGGCCTTAAATTGTCGCATACGGCCTGCTAAGGCCTTAAACTGCCACATTCGGCCCAGTAAGGCCTTAGACTGCCACATTCAGCCTGGTAAGGCCTTAAACTGACATGCATCCAGGTACGATGATAAACCACCACCGTATACGTACACATGATTTACGTTGCCCAAGAATGCATAATAGCCCCTACTAGCTCACTCTGCCCTCTGTTTATTGGCAGGAGCAAGCCTGATGCATTATCAGCATTTATCCACACCATTGATCATCGATGGACCATACAGAAAGATCACAAGAGAAATCAACATAAATTCCATCAACTTAGGTCTATCAACGGACGACACAGTCATAGCCTCAACATAACAAAGGCTAGACAGCTACAAAGGTATGACAAAATCCCTCGACATAGAAGCTGATAGCATCACTAAAGACCCATTGACTCAAACCCCCATCGCTATGCCTGATGGTGAAATCAAGATATTAAAATTGAGTACACTATTGTAACCTCAACTGGCCAAAGACATAGAACATGTGCTTCGAGACAACATAAAAGCATTTTCTTGGTCTTACACTGACATGCCCAGGTTAGATCCTTGAATCATCCAGCACAATATTATACTAGATCCAAAATTAAGGCCAGTCAAAAAAAAGGCACGAAAGGTTAAACCTGAGATAGCGTTGGCAGTTCGCAATGAGATCACCAAACTCTATCAGGTAGGTTTCATTTGGGTTGTTGACTACGCTGATTGGGTATCCAACATGGTCATTGTCCCGAAGAAGAACGGAAGCATTCGCCCATGCATTAACTTCCAGGACCTCAACATTGCAACGATAAAGGATGATTTCCCCCTACCCAGCATTGATCAACTTGTTGACTCAACCACAGGGCACTCCTTGTTATCTTTTATGGATGGCTTCTCAGGATATAACCAGATACGCATTAACCCGAAACATCAGCTCTGGACTACCTTTATGACATCATGGGGTACCTTCTGTTACACCATGATGCCATTTGATCTCAAGAATGCTGGGGCCACATATCAAAGGGCAATGACATTTATTTTCAGTGATTACATACTTCAGTCACTCAATGATTATGTAGATGACATCGTAATTAAATCGAAAACACCAGAGCAACATGTCCAAGATTTAGATTTGATCCTAAAACGTTGCTTAAAATACGAGCTTAGGCTCAACCCAAAGAAATGTGTTTTCAGAGTAAAAATAGGCAAGATGCTAGGCTTTGTAGTGTCAAAAACAAGAATACGAGTGGACCTAGATAAGGTTAAAGCTGTCATCAATCTAAAACCACCAAGCAACATTACTAAACTTCGGGGTCTACAAGGTAGACTAGAATTCATCAGGCGTTTGATAGAAAAACTGACGAACATGTTAAAACCCATGAACTATTTGTTATGAAAGAATGTCCATTTTGAATGGACTCCATAGTGCCAGGAAGCCTTCGACCACATTAAAAAAGCACTGGCTCAGCTATCGATAGTGTACCCTCCGTAGAACAATAAACCCTTCTACATCTATCTCGCTACGTCGGATGCGTCCATCGCTTCTATGCTCTACCAGAAACGAGACGATGGAACTGAAGTCCCCATTTATTATTTGAGCCATGCATTAGTGGCCCATGAAAAGAAGTACAATGAGGTGGAGAGGTCATGTTTAGCCCGTGTCTTTACCCTAAAGAAATGGTGACATTACCTCTTCCATAACCAAACCAACATAATCTGTAAAGATAATGTGCTCAGAGCCATCACCAGTAACATTTACGAGTCAAGTAGAATAGCGCGTTGGAAAGCCATAATAGCTGAATTTAACCTACATTAGATAGCATAGTCATCAGTCAAGGGTCAAGCCATAGGGAACCAGCTGACTACATCACCAACACATGATCAAGCAACAATAGAGCCAGAGTTTCCAGACGAAAATGCGAGTGCGATAGACATAGTTCCCGATGAGTACGAAGCTATTTTGAACTTTGATGGAGCATCCACCTCTCAAGGGGGGAGTGCTGCTGCCGTCATCACCTATCCCTCTGGGGAGATCTGATCCTTTGCTTACCACTTCAACTTTCATTGTACCAACAACATAGCAGAATATGAAGGTCTCCTTAGGGGCCTTATGGCAGCATTAGCTTCCAACATAACACGACTTGTGGTCAGGGGAGACTCACAACTGGTTTTAAACCAAGTCATAGACATTTATACATGCAAAGTGCAACATTTACAACCATATTGTGACTTAGCTAAACACTTACTAAAGTAATTCAAAAACATGGATGTGCAACATGTCTCCAGAAACGATAACACCATTGCAGACGCACTTACCACGCTAGCTCTAAACATATCACTTGACATGTTCCATATGTTGCCAAGATCTATAATCAATTGTGCTAAACCCATAACTAATACTCTCGATGAATTACTGATCACATCCATTAGTACAACACACGCAATAGAATGATATGATGACATAAAAGAGTCCTTCTACATGGTGAAACACCACAACACCTAACGAATGCACAAAAGGACGCAGTACGAAAATGTTCTCGACAATATGCATTGATAGGGGACACGTTGTGTCACTGATCTTATGAAGGCATACTCTTAACATGTGTTAGTAGTAATGATGCCCAAACAATCATTGAGCAAGTACATGATGGATTATGCGGAAGACACATAGCACCTAAAGCGATGGCAATGAAAATAAGACGTTTGGGCTATTATTGGCTACACATGGAGTATGACTGTCTCTCCAAGGCCAAAACGTGTAGTATCTGTCAAAAACATAGTAATCTAATACATGTTCCACCAAATAAGTTGCATATAGCGCAAATCACCTGGCCCTTTCAAAAGTGGGGGTTGGACCTTATCGGACCAATAACACCCTCATCTTCCGCAGGGCATAGCTTCATCATACCGGTGACAGAGTATTTCACAAAGTAGGTAGAAGCTATTCCCCTTAGAAAAAACACATCCAAACACATGCAACTTCATTCTTGAAAACATTGTGACCCATTTTGGCATCCCCATGACCCTCATCACCGATAACGGGCCACAATTCAGCAGTGCCAAAACCAGAACTTTCTGTGAAAGCCTAGGGATCAAACATTCATTTTCATCCCCTTACTACCCTCAGAGCAATGGAAAAGCTGAAGCCACAAATAAAACCATCATTACAATACTTAAAAAAGATGCTTACTCGGAGCAAGAAAAGATGGCACGAATAGCTAGTATACGTGCTGTGGGCTTATCGTACTACGCATCGGACCTCCACAGGTAAAACACCATATAGTCTTGTTTATGGTTCAGAAGCTGTTTTACCCTTGGAGTTACAGGTACCATCTATAATTATCACACTCTCCGGACTCCTTGATGAAGGGAAAAATAATGACCTATGCATTGTTGACTTGGACTCGGTGGAGAAGGAACGTATACATGCACTTGATCAGATTGAGTGGTATCAAAAATGACAACGACAACGTCATCATCATGATGTTCATAAGTGCCCCATCAAGGAAGGCGACCTTATACTCAAATCCATTCGGGAACACCCAGACAAATTCTCAGCCAATTGGAAAGGGCCCTACTTGGTCACCAAAGCGTACGACAATGGAGCATTCAAGTTAGCTGACATGGAAGGGAATGAGCTTGCAAATCCGACCAATCATGTGTTCTTGAAGCCATTTCACATTTAAGCATGGATTCAAGTACGTGTTCATCCTGGCATCATGATGGTAAACTGATACCACAGCTCGTCCTGACATCATGATGGTAAACTGATACCGCAGAATGTCCGCAATGACGACAAACTATCACTTGTCTTGTATGACATTAAACTGCCACAAGAATAAAAAGGAAAAGGAAAGAAAGAGCAAAGAGCAAAGAGCAAAATGAGCCACAAGAACCTTGGCACTTCCCATAAGCCCTAGGTGGGAAGGCAGTTGTCTTGGAAACAAACGCTCATGTCTCAAACGTTCAAGTAACACCTCGTTGCATGGCTTTGGCTCTCCACCAGTAGGTTCCCTTTAGACACTAAAAAAAGTCCCTATTCCTCCAAAGAATGCAACACATCATCACGTGGCTTTGGTTGTGCCAATAGGTCTTCGTAAACACTAAACAAGGACCTTGTTCTGCCAAAGGATGCACATCTCATGTCTCGATGTTGAGTCTGCCAAACAATGACTATTGACAATGATCGGCATGACCTGTATACACACCAGAACATCACCTTTACCATGCACAATCCCTTGATCAGTTACCAATCCCTGCAATTTCCATTTCCCTATCTAGATACAAACTTCATTTCTCCAATCCCATGTATTACTGAACATGGTGCGATGACGTCTGGCCAGGTGCCGAAGGATAATGCTACTATGTTGCTTATGGTGTTTTGAACTTCCTTGTCGACGCTTCTGGGGTCGATTCCTCCAAGATTCAACAAAGAGGGGCCAATGAAACACCACAAAAATCTGAGCTTAGTACTTCTCCAACAAGAGTCGAGCTAAGCCATGACGCTCCCCAGCATGACTAAATCTTGAGGGTCCCACAGACAGCTTCAAATAGGGTCAAACTCAAAAAGAAACAGTTCCCTGGGACCCGTAGACGACCATGACGACATCTAGTATCAAACATGGTAACTTTGGAGCTCAAGATGCTTGGTTTTCACTAAGTATGTAACGTACATGCCCAGCATACACACCCAGCATACACGCCCAGCATTGACGTGTATGCCCAGCATGGGATTCCAAAGACTACATGGAAATGACACTCTAGAGTAAGACTTGGTACAAGGAATCAACTCACAGGAACAGAGCAATTAACAGGTGACATCACGGGCTCCAGAAGGATGAATTTTGGTCTCGACATCATGTACTTTGGAGTTCATACGTGGAGCATGTGCATCCTGCATGTCCAACGTAGACGCTTAGCATATACGCCCAGCATGTGCATCCTGCACGCCTAGTGTAGACGCTCAGTGTATATGCCCAGCATAGGCGTTCAGCGTATACGCCTAGCATGGACAATGTGTACGCCCAGTATACGAATCAAAGCTCTCCAGAACCATGTCAGATCAAAGCCGACCGAGCTGAACATCCACAGGCAACATTCTCATGACATACGAATGCAAATCCAAGGGCCAAACCACTTCTTTTTTTTAGTCAAGTCTATACGCCTAGCGTGTATACGTCGACGTATAGCACTGTACGCTAGCATATAGCACTGTACACTGGCATACAGCATGCTGTACACTTGTCAAATTTTGCACTTGGTCAATGTGCCACATGTCACCCAACCTGAGAGTCCAGCACTCCGCAGCCAATCATTCCCTCTCAGATATGAGTCTAACATCTAAACTCGTATAAAAACCCTAATTTTTGACCAGATCTAGGTTTGCAAATTGGAGGCATCTTGGCAAAAATTGGGGAGACCACACTAAGAAAATTGAGAACCCTGCATCCTATACACTAGACTTCAACCTTGAACGCTGAACATACAGCCTCTACGTTGTGCCTGCAATCTGAACCAGCACGCTGTCACACCCTTGCATTCACTAGGGCTCTTCGTCTGCCTTATGTCAGTTCCAGAACTGCATTAAGACCGGTGCATTGTAACTTCTATTATGCAATGACATTGCCACATTTTTGCTAAGATTTGTTACAGTTTTATCGTTCATTCTTGTATGCTCATTGTTTACATTCATGTACATTTACACTCAATTTTACATTAGTTACGCTATTTACATATAACCCAGCGTACAATATATTAGTATACACTCAAGGAAATCCTTGTTTGATCCATGTGCAGACCACTTAAGGTACTCTACCTTCATTAATTCCAGCTTGCCCTCAAGCGAAGGTAAGATCTTCTATGCTTGTCTGGGGATCTCCTGGTTTCTGTTTCATTCCAACCAGAGACTGATGATTTCAGACAATACAGTTCCTATGCTTAACCCTACTTGAAAGAGGGGAAGACGTAGTCTTGGAGCCTAGCCTTCAAGTTGCAGTGTTTTTGCATTATTTGCAAGCACATTGTGGTCTTTTAAACTCTAGCTCATGCAGTCTGGGTGGTGTAGTAATAGTTTAGCAATCTTTGTGGACTTGTTGCTATTCTTTAGATCATAACACTTTGCTACTCTCATGGGAGCATAGCATGTTAGCGTAACCTCATCTCCACTCATGTCATGTGACACCCATGTCACATGGTGCCCGATCCACATTTCACACTAAACCTAGCCCTATAATACCCCTGCATTCAACACTTTAGGGGTGGGCAAACCAAAAGAGCATTGGGCATTTCAACTTTCAGAGTATCCCTAGAATTCTTGCACCTAAGCACCTGAGCTTCACACCTTAGTACCTCCCAAAATGTAGTCTACCATTGCACCTATAGAAAACAGCAACAACTGACCTAGTAGGTCCAATCACCATGGTAGCTATTAGCTCCATGTCCTAGGCATCCCAGAGACTATGACTACACTGCTACACTACCATTGTGCTTGCTTGTACATTGTGTATCATTCTCACCTCTCTTCATGCAATAGCTATGCTCTTCTCTTTTGGGGTAATGAGTTTCTTTTATTCTCAAGCTTTGTCCCACTTTTTCAAGCATTTTTCTATGATATTAACCATAACTCTTACATTTTTCTATTGATTGATTCGTATTTTCACAATCATGTTGTTGTTCTTAGGCCAAGACACCTTGCTATGCTCTAACTTAGCCTATCCCAATGTCTGCATGTAACGTAGTATAAACCCTTCTTGCACATAATCATTTTAATAGCATGTAAGTCCCTATCTGATTAACAAGACCATTCCAGGCACCTTGTTTCTATTTCTTGGCATGACCCTCTCATGGATTCAGGGTTAGGTTGTACACATGCCAACCTCTCGGTGTTTAAGCCACTAACGTGTTCGAATGTCATAGGTATCCTTAGCATGGATGCATGGGGTTAAGACCTAAATATTATTTTAAGTGTCCAAGGGATTAAAACCCAGCATTGACGTAGTTTCTAGGCTAAGAGTGAAGGTTTATAGTGGGGTCCATTTCCCAAAAATTTGAAATTTGAAATTCAAAATTAGCTCCCACCATTCCTAGCATGAGGAATACTTTCCTTCCCTTCCACTTTAG
Organism: Gnetum montanum; assembly: GCA_015680685.1. NCBI lineage: Eukaryota > Viridiplantae > Streptophyta > Gnetopsida > Gnetales > Gnetaceae > Gnetum > Gnetum montanum. The sequence goes on along the minus strand of MNCI01012438.1, from coordinate 3,069 downwards.
TACACTTGGAGTTATGGTGAATTGAATTAGCAACACGGGTTGAGAGATGGACACTTAGGTTTGGATTGTATTTTTATTATCAAGTTTTACCAAGTTTCAATCAAAATTTTAATTTGCACAAATAGTTCATTGGTAGAGAGGTCTAAAAGAGATTTTTGTAGGAACCACCATCAATCTTCAGTGTGGATGCACCAGATCTTCCCTGCAACTAGCATAGAACCTCCATTCTACCCAGATTCTAGAATTTTCCAACGTTGGTGTAGCCATGGTGCCCAAACAACATGGAGGTAAGAGCAAGAATCCATGAATCCAGAAGGAAAACGATAATGCCAAAAACTTATTAAGACTTCCTAACCCCATCTCCATTCAAGAATCATCTTTGTCCACCCTAAGGTAGGTCATCCTAGCCATTTTTTCTAGTTTTTTGGCTATTTTTTTCTTATTTTTCTAGCTAAGGATGGGGTCATTTTCTTTAGGTCTATGCTGATAGAGGGGGTAAAACATAATTTTGATGAAATATAACATTCTATTTTGGCTATTTCTATGTAGATCTAGGGTTGTTTCATTGTTTTAGCCTTGGTATATTTGGTTTTTGAAATTAGGCTTGCTATTTTCATGCTTTTTCCATAAATTTGGGGATAGGGCATTTTTTCTTAGATCTAGGCTTTAATATTCATCAAAATATAATTCCAACGAAATAAAACCCCATTATTTTAGTTTTTTTAAAACTGGGTATAATTTTTTTTGCTATTTTGGCTACCTTTCATGGCTATGTTAAATTAAGTTTTATGAATTTTGGGTTTTTTGAATGCTTTTTTTTATGAAAAAAGAAAATAATGTTGTGTATTTTTTACTTAGAAAAAGGATGATATTTTTAAAACCTAATGTTATGGGTTTGTAGCTCTACATTTAATATTTTCAATGGATATAGGTTCATTCAATTTGGGTTTCTAACAACGAAGTTATGGCTATTTGCATGAGGTTGTGCAATTAGGTTTTTGTGCTATTTTTTAGAATTTCTTGTAAATTCACATATTGTTTCTAAGAAAAAAACAAGGGTTTTGGCTATTTTTTTTTGTGGTTTGGTGGGTCAGCTTCAGCTTTCTAATGGAGGTGGAATTACTCTATTTTTACTTGAAATGAATTTTTAACAAATTTTTTACTGAACTCGTGTAAAAAGGGGTTTGTGCTATTTTCAAATTTTCATCCAGATTAATGAATTCTTTTTTGAATAAACTGAAGGGATTTTGAAATTTTGTTAAGTGTGGATAGGTAGGAAATGATTTAAGCTCTCAAATAGTGGTATAATCATTCCATTTGGAGCTTAAACAAATTTTTGGTGAATTTTTTCCCAACCTTTCATGAAAGGGGGTTAAGGTTGATGACTACAATTTTGCTAGTTTTGGTTATATTTTATGAAAAAATGGTTATGTGTTTCTAATTGTAATGGTCATGGCTAAAAGGCCCATGATTTTATGATTCCTTGGTGGAAACATTGAAATCATAATTAAGAGGGATTTTTAATGAATTTTTTATCTAGGCTATGTTAATAAGACTAAATTTTTGTTGTAGCACTTTACCTCTTTGGAGATGAATGTTTTTGACATGCTTAGAGATTTCTCTTGGTAACTTGCATGCCATTGGGGATGTTCAAAAAAATTTTTAATGTTCTAAATTTGGTTTTGAAGGTTATATGAAATTTTTACTACTTTTGGTAATGTTCATGCTGTTGGCTATTTTCTAGACTCTAAATTTGGCTATGTGTCAATTGATGTGATATCTAGGCTATAATGCTTTGGCTATGATGTATAAGACTATGAAAAGTTGTAATAATTTTGCTACAAATTTCTTGACCAAATTTTATTAAACACCTTATAGCTTTTTACAGGGGCTAGTTTCACCCGCAACTAGGATGTTTTTACAAACTTGTTAAGAAATTATGATCGACCATAATAATTTCTTCTCTTCCATGTAGGGTCTTCTTGGAGCCCATACTCATCATTGTTGAGTTAGTGGACATACTATACTACATTGGCCACTCTAAGGCCAATACCCCTTTACCTAACATGACCTTCAACAAGGTTTCACTATGGTTCTGGCTAAGGGTAAGGAAATTCCTTACCTACATTGTACAAAATTTCAATATGATGTTGTGGTCACACTTATCTACAAATGTGGTCGGGGTCATAATGTAGATACTAATGCCTCAAGCATCTGGTCTGATCACTAGGGTCATCACTAATGATCCACTACCTAAGATAACAAGAGAAGTAGCAGGCATGATTAGCCCACACTACCTCATAGAGATCTAGACTATGCCAGAGGATAGTTAGTATAATGCTAATAATACTTTGATGGTGACACATAGAATCCACACATTATTTTAGAACCTTCCTAGCACCATGTACCATCTATAGGAGTATGCATGGTTGTTATAGTGTTTTAATGTCTTTTTTTTTTTTGCTTTATTGGATAAACTAGCTTTCCTAACTTTGTTAGTTTTATGAACCTCTTGCAGGTATAAGGTAAATGATCAAAGCTTAATCACTAATGATCAAACCTTGGTAGTGGCTCAAATTTCTTTAGATGAATTTACCAAGGGCCTCCAAATCAGAACAATTGTGTATGAATAGATAAGAGGGGACTTTAGTGAATACACTAAGAAATTTGACTGTATTTACAAGAAGTGTGTGGTCAACAAGATGATGCATAACTAGTGGGTGTACTCCAAGGGCACCTTGGATTAGACCCTTGAACCTAGGCCTCTGCTCAAACCACAACGAAGAAGAAGAATAAAGGTAAACATTAGAGCTATAAAATCTAATGTTTTTATGGTCACTAAATTTTTAAGTGTTCTATCATTTTAACTATTTATTATACATGCCTATGTTGATGTTAAACATTTGGTTGTTGCAATGCAGGACCTTCCACCTCTATTGATGTCACCTTATCACTTTTAATATGTCACGAGGATACACTCATCCTAAAGTTTGGTGAGGTGATACCAACATAGGAATGGCTGACGGGATAGACACCTAGATGCATCCAAGCAAATATTAAGTGTGTGGG
>MNCI01012437.1:4500-21172 GCA_015680685.1 Gnetum montanum | reverse complement strand
AAAATAGAAGATGTGATTTCATCAAAATTTCATTTTAATCCCTTTATTGGAGTAGATCTAAAAAAATGACCTCAACATCTAAAAAGCAAAAAAGCTAAAGAAATCACAAAAAAACAAAGGTAAAAATAGGTAGAATTGCCTACCTTGGAGAAGTGATAGATGGGGCTTGAATGAAGATAGGCCTAGGAACCTCTAATACCTCCCTTGAATGCCCATCTATCCTCTAGATCATGGGGTTCTTACTCTTTGCTCCTCTCTATTTTTGTGTCATGACAGTCTCAACATTGAGGAAGATAGAAATTGGGAGAAGATAGAAGTTCTACATTATCTATAGGGGAGATGAAAGGCTTCAACACTAAAGATTGGTTGTGGCTACCATAAGAATCTTAGCCAGATGTCTCCTACAATGCGTTGTTGTGGAAGAATGACAATTATGATAAAAATTTGTAAAATTTGACTTATAAAACCCATCTAAAACCTAAACGAAACCCCAGTTGCTAATTTAGTAAACCANGCATTCAAGGGAGGTATTAGAGGTTCCTAGGCCTATCTTCATTCAAGCCCCATCTATCACTTCTCNTTCACTTTTCAAAATTTTAAATTTTTGGATTATGAGTCCCACCCTGGGCCTTTCCTTTTGGCCAAAATTTGCATCAATGTTGGGAGTTTTTGCCAATTTTGACCCTTCAAACATTATGGAAACCTTGATTTAATACTTTCACTTTGGAAATGCAATGTCTACCATGGAAACATGTTCATTCTTTTACAAATTTATCTTTCTATTTTTAGTAACCTAGACTTGCCTTTTTGANTTTTTTTTTTTTGTCAAAATCTTGGGGTATGGCCCATATTTTTAGATCTAGGCCTTAGTATTTGTTAAAATTAAATTTTAACAAAATCCTAACCTATTATTTAATTGTGAATTTAAATGGGTTTTAATGGTTTTAGCTATTTCAACCATTTTAATGGCTATGTAAAACTTAGACTTTGAGATTTTTGAAATTTTGTTATGAAAAAGCAATCCAAGTTTTGTATTTTTTTCTCAATGAAATGACTATATATTTGTAAAATTAAAGGTCATGGATTTGTAATTCTTTGTTTAAGATTTCCGATGGTTGTTGTCTTATTTAATTTGACTTTGAAATGAGGAAGTTATGGCTATTTTTCTAATGTTGCACAGTTAGGTTGTTTGTGTAGCTTTTGTAATTTCATGTAGATTTTTGAAATTTTTATAAGACAAGGGCCAAGGTTTTTACTATTTTCTAATAATGGCTGCATAGCCTTTGGCTTCAACTTTCCAATGGAGGTGGAATCATTTCGATTGGACTTTAAACTAATTTTTTATGATTTTTTTTGCTATGGCTATGCGAATTAAGGTAAAACTCATGGTTGTAGTACATTACCCAAAATAGAAGTGGTTGATATGCTTACTTTTTCCTTTTTTAGAAGAGTAAAAGCCTTTTCTATTTATAATAACTTTTTACTATAGCTACATGGCTTTTTCTAAGTTTATCATGATTTTTCTAAATTTGTGCATAGTTTACATGTATTTTCAAAATTTATGCATGCTTTAGATGCTTTTACTAAACTTATACTTGCTTTTTTCCAAATTTATGCATAATTTACATATTTTTTTCTAAATTTATGCATTATTTAGACTACGATATACTCTTGGTTATAAAGGCTATAAAATATGGTAATAATGCTTTTATGGAATTTCTCAAGCTAATTTAGATGAACATCTAAGAGCTTTTTACATAGGCTAATCTCACCTCTAACTTAGGAAGTTTTTTCTAAACTTATTAAGAAATTCAAATTGGTCATGATTCAAGGATATTCAAGGTTGTAATAATGTTCTCTTATAAAGTCACTTAGACTAATTTAGATAAACACCCTAGAGCTTTATACAAAGGCTAATTTTATCTCAAACTAGATGTTGTGTCTAAATTTTCTAAGTAACTCTAATAGGTCATAATGTTTTTGCGTTATTTCATGCAAGGTCTTCTTAAGGCATATTCTCATTATAGTGGGGCTAGTTGGCATTTTGTGCTACATTGGTCATCCCAAGAGTAATACGCCACCACATGACATGCCTCTTGGGGAGCTCTTGTTGTGGTTTCGGCCTTAGGCATCTAGACTAATTACCAAGTATATTATTGATAAACCAATTTCTAAGACCATAGGGGGACCTACAGATGTAGTAAATTCACACTACCTTTCGAAGATCTGGACAATGCCAGAGTATACTTAGTATAATATTAACAATATCCTAAAGGTGGTGCATAGAGCCCACACATTATTCCAGAACCCACCTGGGACCGTGTATCATCTACAGGGGTAAACATGGTTATTGTAAATTTTTTATGATTTTGTCTTGATTACCCTACCTAACTTCCTTAATTTAACTTCTTGTAGGTACAAGGTTAATGATCAAGACTTGATCATTAATGACCAAATCTTAGCAGTGGCTCAAACTTCTTTGGACAAATTCACCAAGACTCCCCAAATTAGAGTTATCGTGTACCAATAGTTAAGAGGGAACTTTAATGAATATACTACTAGGTTTAACCTTATATGGAAGAAGTGCAAGGGTGATAAGATGATGCACAACTGGTGGGTAGATGCTGATAGCATAGATTAGACCATTGTAGCTAGAATCTCTGCATTGTAGAAGAAAAGTAAAGGTGAACATATAACTTCTAGTGTTTTATGGCATTAAGTGCTTTATTGCTTTTCTTGGTTGTTGAAATTTCTCATATGAATGCTAACCTCTAATTATTGATTTGTAGGACCTTCCACCTTAGCTAATGTCACTATAGCACTTTTACATTCACATCATAAGGACACCTTCATCCTAAAGTGTGGTGATGTGGCATCAACATAGGAGTGGCTAAAGGGGTAGGTACTTGGATACATTCAAGAAAACATCCAACATGTAGGTTTACTTGATGTATTTATGACACCTATTCCTTCCATTTCTATTGTGGAGATGTTGCATGTTATTGACTCTTTTGATGAGGATGTCAATCACTTTAGCACCATCATCCAAGGTGTTAAGATGAACATTGATGTTAGTGCTAGTCTCTTTCATGGCTTGTTTGGTGTCCCTGTTGATGGGGCCAAGGTTCCCACCAAGATAGTGAGTGCACCAAGCCTTCACAAAGAAGTTATAGATTGGCTTGGTGCCAGCATGAACCACTCTGGAATTTTGATGTATAGCTTAATGAACCCTAATGTAAAGGAATCATATCCTTTGTTTAAGTCTTGTGTGTTTTTGAAACTACTATCACAAAAGAAGGTAATTGGTTCAACATAGTGATGGACCTTTAAGAAGGTCTTGATGGAGAGCATTAAATTTGATTGGGCTACTGCTTTGGCTACTGGGCTTTGAGAGGAGATCCTTAGACTATGTGTTGATACCTCTACAATAATCCATATGCACTTTGCATTTTTCACAAGTTATCTAAAGAGGTTTGCAAAGTTTCTAGTGGTGAATAGGAATGGAAAATGGGTTTTTTGAGACCCAAGCTAACTTTCTAGGCCTTAAATAAAACACATTTATCCAACAATGCAAGCACAAAACCCACTAGAGGAAATGGATGAAACATTATCCATCACCATTAAGAATCTTGATGTTAGGCAGCATGAGTCTCTTAATGGTACTGATGATGATGAGCCCCTCTCATTTCTTGCTAGTGTTTAGAATGCCAGACAATAGTGCATGGAGGTTGAAGGAGTAGTTAGAGAGAAACTCAAGAAGCCTATGGAGGAGGCACCCCCAAGATCAGATCAACCTACCCCAAAGAAGCTTAAGTTTAAGCTTAACCCATCATAGTAGGTAGTCGTAAGTATGCTTTATTTAACTTTGGCTATTTTATGTTTTAAGTTCTTGTTGCTACTTTATGGTTTTATGTGTTTACTAGTTCTTAATGCTCTATGCTAGTAGATAAGCATCAAGTTATAACAGATCGAGCTTCTACGAAGGAAAAACAAAGGCATGTAGAAGAGGCATTTCTAAAGCAACCTATGGTTGAAGGACTTGCTGATGTAGGTATAGATGATTTAGATGTCTTGTTTAGTGAAGCCNTGAAGGACTTGCTAATGTAGGTATAGATGATTTAGATGCCTTGTTTAGTGAAGCCGTACCAGGTACCTCTCCCATCATCATCCCAATGGAGGAAGAGGAGGAGGAGGAGCTAGGTATGCTTATGCCTCACTATTTTTTTTATATTTTATTGGTTATATTGGGTTTTCATCCTAATCGTTTGACGATTATTATGCTTATAGTATTTTTTTTGAGCCACTACGTCAAGCTTCCATCCCAAAGTTTCATGCAAAACCATGGGTAGAGACTCAAGACAAAGTGGAGTTCCTGCATGGGATGGAAAAGGATATCATCGATCAATTGCATAAGGTTGCACTTGAGATAGTTAGGGATTTTGTTTTATGTGCTTTGGTTGTAGGCTTTGATTTTATTATGGCTATTTAAGGTTGTGTCATATGGTTGCATTTTATGCTTTATGTAATATTGTCCATGGAGTCAGACTCTAGCAAAGACATGAAGGTAGACTCCTTGCCTAGACTTCCCTCTAATGTTTCTAGTGTACCTGTGAAGTTGTACAACACTGCCACTAATTTAGCAATGGCATGCACAAAAGCTTCATGGGAGCTAGAGAGGTCCAAAAAATCCCTATGGGAGGAAGTTGTGACCTTGAGGGAAAAGGTTCAAATGTAGAAGGATACAATTAGGAATCTTCAAGACCAAAAAGCCTTTGTGGAAGTCCATGTGGCTAACTCAGGAGAGTTACAAACCAAGGAGATCACTTGGGCTTGCTAGTGGCATGTCATTCAAGACAAAGTAGTGATCCTATAAGAGATGGTCAAGTAACATATGCAGATGGACCTCATCTTCCAAAAGGTTGAGGACTAGAAGGATCACTGTGCTTTGGTCCTAGGGTGGGCAAGACACAAAAGGCCCACAAGAATTAATATAAGGCTGATCATGGGGCCTACCTAAAATGGATTAAGGAAGAGTTAGCTGAATGGAACAAGAGAGAGATATTCATTTAGGGGATCCAAGTAGAGATTTCTAATCAACTCTTTGAAAGCACTCTTAACATGAAGCAATTCCCTACTCTTCAAATCACTACCATTGCAGGTGAGACTGCTACAGCTACTATTACTCATAAGCCTCCTACTTGGACTCCCATAGATAGATCTGACATTCTTTTTGGCATTGATCTTGGGGATGTTGATTGGGTCAACATGACAGAGGACCAAATCCTCCATCATTTGAAGGAAGGCGTTCCCTATCTACCCCCAGAAGTGATGGAGTTGGAATCTCTATAGGTTTGATATATTCTATACTTTAGTCTTTGCTTTAAGTTATGATTTCAGCTATGGGTTACTAACTGGCTATTTGTTGTTGCATTTCAGGACTTAGGAGACATTGGCAACCCCAGTGATGAGGGTGGGAATGACCCATCACTTCCTCCTCTAGATGTCAATAGCCAAAACTATGTTATAGATGGTTATTCTTTGGCATCATTGCTACATGATATGATTATGGATATATGTTATGGACATTTTAAGTTTGAATATTATTTTTATTTTATCTATATGAATTTATAGTAGTAGTAAATATTGTAAATGTTATAAACCTTGAAAATAGGTATGTTGATATTTTTGGTTATGGCTAATCAATGCAAGGAATGTTTGCTAGTTTTAGGTCATTACAAGCACAAGTTATATTGTGTGATTGTGGCTATGCTCCTAGTTTAACATCTTAGCAAACAAAAATGCTAGTTTAAGGTCATAGTGAACCATAGTGCTAGTTTTAGGCCTTAGTAGACGATGTCTAAAAGAGACTTTTTTAAAAATGTTTAAAATATAAGTAAAAATAAAGAAAAGTTATAGCAAATAGGTAATAATGGAAATAAATTTAGGCTACATGCATAGGCTACGTGCATATAATAACAAAGATATAATAAGTGGTAAAAGAAAAATAAGGATATTTGGCTATCATTGCATCTCATCATAGAGGCATGGGAAGGTTAAGGTAAACTTTATTTGTGTAGACTCTTCCTAATCTTTGCAAGATTTGGGAGTGAGTAAAGCCTACTCTGCACAACCTTGTATTCACCATCCCCTTTGCTTACAATGTTAAAAGGGAGTTCATCCCATAATGTATCACATTGCTTCTCATTGTCATCATTGGTTGTCTTGGGTTTTTGCACTTCATGGCTAGGAGCTTCTTCTTGAAGCTCCACTTCAAACCCCTATTCTATGTCCATGTTGTTGGTAGCTAGGGAATCCACGTTGTCACCATCAATGATGATTTCACCTCCCTTGTAAGGAAGGTGAATTTCTTGATGGATGGATGAGGAGATAGCTCATAATTAAGCCAACCATGGTCTCCCTAGGATCAAATTAAACCTTGTTGTCTCTTCCACCATCAAAAAGTTTGCAGTTGTAGGGAATTTTTCTTTTGGCCAAAAACTCTAAGGAGATAGACCCCTTGATAGCAACTCTTGATCCATTGAAGGACTTAAGAGCTATGTTCGTCATGGGTTGTAGCTACTCAATTAAGCCCAAGCATTCATTGATGATGCATGGGAAGACATTGGTTGCAACTCCATCATCAACATGCACCTGATGTATTTTAAATTTTCCTATGCATATGGTTATGAATAAAGGGGTTGTAGTCACCTCATCATTTTGGGGATTAACCTTAATTTTGCTATCACAAAATGTTAATGGTGTTGATTTCTCCTTCCTTGGTGAGGGAGGAATCATTACTGCATGGATGGATTCCTCATTAGTGAAAATATCTTTAACAATGGGTATGGAGGTCAACATTTTGACTAGTGCCTCACGATGTGTGGCAGAAGTCATGATCAGGTCATATAAGGTTAAAGTAGTATTTTTCTACTTTATGAATTACTTAACTTGGTCCATTTTAATGAGGAAGTTTTTTTAATTGGCCCCTTGTCACCCTAGTTTTGCTTTACTTCCTCCATGCATCCCAAAATGCGAACTTTGGCTTTAGGCTATGACTGTTGTGGCTCTTTTTGGTTGTTTTGGTCATGGACTTTAATGTCCTCCTATGGCTTGTTAGTTGAAGGAGTTGGGGCAAAGGAGGTCATAGGTATAGCTAAAATGAGAGTAGGTTTCAATGGGCCCACTTCCTTTCATATCTCCAACTATTTTTCTCCCTTGTTGTCAGGCTTTTGCTTATTCTTCTTCCTTTGGTTGGCTGAAATTTTTTGGTTATCAATTATTGGTTGTAAGGATGAGGTGGTAGCATTGGCCATCACAGGGGATCATTGTGTAGTTTTTTGGGCTACAATTTTTTAGGTTCAGAGACTTTGATGATGAAAGGTTTCCTAGGGGCATTCGTGATGGTACTCGCATAATGAAGGAAGGTCTTGAGCTATGGGAAGCTGAAAAAGTTCTTTCATTATAGAGGGGTACTTGGATCACGAATCATTCTTTGGTAGGCCTCCAATTTTCATCAATGTTAAATGCTGAGATAACATAGGAAATATCATTAGCATTCAAAGGATCTTTATATACCTGCATTGACTAGTTTTGTGGCTAAACTAGGTTAGAAGCATTTAAGGCTAGTTCCTCCCTATCTATCATCCTTTGTAGGTCATCTTTCAGCGTAAGGCAAAAGTCTATATCATGACTAGGTAGTTGATGATAGTGGAAAAAGTGATCTAACTTGAAGTATTTAGGCAATTGAGGATCATCCTTTGTTTCCCTAGTAGGTTCTTTTGCTATTTCACATAGTCACTCATGTTTCTTTTGAGCAACTTCGATCATTTGTTTATGTTGCATACATCCACTTCTCAATGGTTGTTCTAGCAACTTAGATGGTCTTAATGGCAATGTACTATATTTAGATATATCCTTCCTTTTAAAGTTAGGTATATTTTTTGTCAATGCATTCGTCCTAGAAGTTGATAGTTGGTTACTATAGTCATTGGTGAAGGCCTTGGGTAGGTTGACCTTTGGCCTTTAGTTCATATTCTTGTTTTCCTTGGTTATAGTTGCTATAGTAGTGTTGTTTTGTTTGATCTTTTCATTGTCTCTTTGAGTATGTTGATTTTTATATGATATATAGGCTAGATCATGGTTGGCTTCTATGGCATCCTTTATGTTTTTAGTTTTTGAGAATGCTTAGCTAAGAGACTGTGGATCAAAGCAGTAGAGTTCAAACTTGATGAATTCATTAACTACTCCCTTGAATATGGCTAGCAAGTAGGCTTCGGCTATGAGCTCTAGTATTTCATTCAGTAGTCCATTCCACCACTGAATGAATTTTTTTATAGGTTCTAAGGGCCCTTACTTGACCTTCGTGAATTGGTCAAGTGTTGTGTCAGGCTTCAAGTTAAACTTAAAAGCGGTTGGCAAACTAGGGTACTAAGTCTTCCAAAGAGGATATAGATCCTTTGGGTAATGCACGATACGAATCAAGTGCTTTCCTAGTTACATACATAGGGAAAATCCTCATGATGGTATGAGGCCATGGCTATAAGAGAAAACATTTATATTGAAAGGTGATAAGGTGAACATTAGGATCACCTTCTCCATTATATTTGTTAAATTATGGAATGGGGACACCAGGAAGAAATGTCAAGGGTGGGACTACAAGACTTATGGAATCTTCATGGTAGAAGTCCATAATTTTGATGGTTTATGTGGTAGAGGCTTTAAGCATCTTCAATTTCTTTATTAGGTCTTAGATCATTTGGAAGGCTTGATCCGAGCCTTGTGATGGCCCCAAAGTTTGTGAGGTTTGTACATAAGGTTGTGGCATTTGTTGTAAGGCTTGTGACCTCATTATGGATTGCATGATAGAAGGGAAAGGTTGTGCTATGGTTGTGGCTTATGGGCCAAATAGAGAAAAGATGTTTCAGCTAGCACTTAAGGCACAAATAGGAAAAATGTGGTGTGTGACCCTTGTGTTGTTAGGGGTCTCATGGTGGACCCCATGTAAGTAGTTAAAGGATTTACAATGGTAAAAGCCACTATTAATGGTTTTCTATATCATGGCTATGTTGCAAATGGCATTGATGCATTATAGTTTGTTGTTTGTAGCATTGACTGAGTGTGATGTGTAGTTACAATCGACGTGGGATCTATCATAGTAGGGCACAAAGGATTGGAAGATGGTGGCACCATGCCCATGGAGAAAATAAAGGCATTAGGGAAAGGTTCTAGGAGATTGGGGGATGTTTGTTGGAACAGTCCTCCAAAGATGTTGTTAGGATCAAATTCTACCCTAAATTCATCCTTCTCTTCCTATTGTTCCCCAAAGGTAGGCTAGTCATCTTCCTCTTCTGTAGCAATCAATTAGGCTAGAATGCTAAAATAGCATCACTAAGGGGGATTTCTTCATATGGGGAAGGGATGTACTCTCTCCCACCTCTACGTATGAGCTCAAACTCCCTTTCAACCTTGGTGTTAGTTCATGGAATTAAAATGCCTATCTATGTTTTGGCACAAATGAAGATATAGTGATCTTCATTAATGGTTGCAAAATCAAGACTCTCCCCTCTAACTCTCAAAGATCACCTACACTCAATGACTACAGGGTCTTTGGGATCATACACCCTCATGACTTGTTTCTTATGATCTTCGCCAGTGAAGGTGAAGGATAATTTAGTGGAGTTTTGAAAAAGCATGGTTATAGTGCTAAGAATTACTTACTGATAGGCTATAAATGTTAAGATAGGAGTAATTTCCAGTAATGAAATTCAAAAAATCTTAGAGGAAATGAAAATGACAAAAAATTATATACTTACTATAATTAGTAAGTGGGGGATAAGGGGGGTTTACCCCTTTACCAAAAATAGAATATTAACAACATTAGCTTTAAACCTTATCCAAGTTGGTTTTCCAAGTGCCTCTACATTGGGTATGGCAAGGGGGAAAAGAAGGGAGGTGAGATAATGAAAATCTCACAGCTTCTTATTTCAACTTTGGAGAGAGGAAGGGGGAGGAGGACGTTTCAAGACCCAAAATGAGAACTTGGTAGTTTCCAAAGATGGTTTTGTCAAGTTGCCAATGTTCATCAAAAAGGAGAGAAAAATATGCTTGGTTGGTATCAACATTGGTTTAGTAACAAAGATTATGGCAAAAAAATGAAATGTCCATCAAGGCTTCCACACTAGCTTTACTCTAGGAATTTACAACAAATGTTGTGAAATTCCAGTACCCAAACCACCTGCAGCTTCCATGCTAAGATTTCTACCACTAGGGGGGGTGTGGGATAGATGCAAGGGATAAAAGCAATGTTGGATTCCTAATGAGCGGCAAGGTCCCCCACACTCAACCATACAAATATGAGCGTGTACATGCGATCTGGTCAAACTCTGTGGACGGACTAGTTGTGGCACCTAGACAATTATACGTTGATCATAGTTCATTGTCTTCCCACCTAGACTAGTATTTTCTTTGTCATGTATGATTTAGTCCAAAGTTAGGTGTATGATCTGATTCCTAACACTAGGCTACTCCTAGAGACAATGGAAAATAATCTTGATTAAACTACTAAACAATGGAAAATAAAATCTAAACTAGCCTAAGTGCTATGAGCATCTGTCCTTAATCATATGTACACATCTTGGACTTCATGTACTACTTCTAGGATTACCAAGCACACATTACTCGAAGCACTACTAGATACGCTACTAGGGTACCAAGTAGTCACACTTAAATGTTCGTGATTAAGACGTACTCCTTCCACATTTAATGATAGAAATAGTAAATGACAATAAAAGAAATATTAAGAAAATAATAAATAATAATTAACAATTAAACAATTAAAAACTAAGTGAATGCTGCAATGATGGAGTAATCTCTATCTTTATTGCCGATTGTGTGTGTGTCCAAGTACATCACACTCAAACAAAGGTTCCGTACAATAACAAGCATCACACTACAGGCATGCACTTGGGAAAGGGAACTGAAAATTAACTAAAAATTAACAAAAACACTCAATCCTAAGACTTACTGACCGAAGACTCCTCCCCATGCACCTAAGTGCTATATTTATAGGCCAACACAAGAATCATGATATCGTGTATACAATATTGTATCTAGGCTAAGATATTGGGTACCAAATATCTTGTACTCGAAATCAAGTACCCGATATCAGGGCCTGGCAAACTGTGATTCATCATACCCCCACAAGTGAATAAAAACTCATCCTCGAGTCAAACAAAGTGAGGAACAAGTTCATTCAATTACAAACAATGGATAGGTATGGGATTATTGAATGACCATGGACTATTTTATGCTGCAGTGTGGGATTAAACAAAATTTGGACATAGACACAAAATACAAAACTTGTGAAACTCATGTGGTTCCTGGTGGTGGTGGCTCCTTCATGGGTACCTTTCCTTTATCCTATGCTTCAAGCTTCTAAGATTGATACCGTTGAAGAAGCACCTAAAGTTTCTCCTCTTCTATTTGAGGATCATGAATCATCCATGCTAATGTTCCAATGTTTGATGGAGTCAACACTTTCCATAGACATGGCAGTTGTGGGAACATTTGATTAGCTTTGACATACCATGTCACAAATATCCATTGCTCCTCTTCATAGGCTCTGTCCTTAACCTCTCCACCTTTTGCTTAGCCAGATTATGCAGTGACAGGAGTTTCCTGATGGATGCTGAATGATTGCGCCTCCTGCTCTGCATGTTCTGCATGAGGTCCTTGGCCTCTACCTCCTCTCAGGCGTTTAGCTACACCTTGAAAAAGTCCTCCTTGCTATCCTCCTTTAGGGGCCATCTGTAATCACATAAGGATTGATTATTAGTAAGGTTGTTTAAAGAAATTTGGTTATCTTATACCTTACTCATTACCTTTAATAAATGTTTAATTCATTACTTAGTGTGATTCTAGAGTTAGAGATTTTTCAAGGAAGTTGCCCTAAAAGTTTAATGTCAAACCTAATTTGTTTAGGTGACACATAAAAGGACATGTAATGGTTTTGAAGAATGTTTGATAAAATGATGACAAAGGAAAGAATAGATTTGGCAATGGAGTACTTGGAGGGTATAAAATGATGTGGTGGTGTGCAACAAGTACAAACTACAAAAATCACAGAAGTGGGTCCTTCCCAAAGTAGGTTCCAACCTATAATTCCCTTATGTAACCACACCTTAACATGTCTGTAGGCACTCGAAGGGTTAAATGCAACCCGCACCTGTGCAACAAAACACACACATGTTAAGCACCACCATTATGAGGTATGAATTCTATGCCACATAAGACACAAATTATAAGCACTTGGATAGTGAGATGAGATGAATTACAGAAGGGATTGCAGAGATCAAGATGTGAGGTAACTTACCTTGGGCACAATGAATTCTAAGTGTTGTGTGTGATTAAAGTACCATTAGACTTTCTCTCCAAGATCAAAATCAAGTCCATACCTCTGATTAGTGACATCGCATTATTTCATCCCAATGATAGACAACCATAAGAGCATCATGACAGCAAGGCATACGATCACTTGGCATTTTTCACAAGGAAGGAGTGATTCAAATTTGTCAACGGTACATTTTTCTTGGGTCTTTTCTTTTTTGCTTCATTTCTTTCTTTTTCTTTTTTTTTTCTTTTTTGCTTTTCTTTTTCTCTTCTCTCTTTTTTTTTCTTGTATTTTTCTTCTTTCAACCACTTTTTGCACTTTATCTTTCCCAAAAGTGATCTAGAGAAGCCACCAACCTTCAGGCATGGGTGCATGTATTTCTAGTGGAACCCCGCAGAACAGCATTGAGTTTATTTATTGAGTGCCTTTATCACAACTCTTACTCCCATTTTTCGTTAGATCTACAAGGATCTTAGTACAATTAAGCTGCATGATAGCACCTACAGATGTTACCAAAGAGAATCCACAAGTCCCCTTGATGCCACACCCTTTCCATTCCCTCTCAGTTTGTCACTCTTCACTCTAGGCATAATGAGTACAAAGTTACTTTAAGTTTTAATGAAAATAAGAATATCATCATACCCAGAGTAGAACCTCTTATTAATAGAATGGATTGGTGGATGTTGTGGGCTCACTATCCAAATAATTAGTCCCTTATGACTCAATAACATAGAATAACACCTCAACTGACAAGTCACATGAGTATTTTATTCATAGATGAGATCACCCTCAAAAAGATAAAATGACAAATTAAAAGATGAAAAATAAGAAAACAAAAAATGGTAAAACCAAATAAAAAGAAAAACATTTACTAATTCTGCTTGTTAGAATGGGGGGGTATCCCCCATGACTAAACCTTGGATGATGGCAAGAATTAATAAATGTAAAATTTGGATCCATGCATATTGGAACTATTGGGGTCCGATCATATCCAAACCACCGGGTGTATTTTGGTGTGGTGGCAGGAATGTACCCAAACTGGGGTTCACAAACTTGATTAAAGTAAGGATAGAGGGGTAGATTATAAGATGTGGTCATGTGATAAGGAGTTGACCCACTATGGCACCTGTGACCATAAGATGGTATGCAAGGATCGATATGTCTCTTCACATTGTCATATTCATTGGGCAACACAATTGTTGAAGTGTTAATTGGTGGCTTGGATAAGGTAACAGGAGGCATTGAGTTCTAAGAGGAAGGTGCATCATAGTGCTGGACTTGTGTTGAGTTGGCAGGTGCATTGGGTTTAGAATTATGCTATCTCTTTCTATAGCCATGTCTAAAGAAAGGACGCTTTCAATGTTGTGGAGGACCCCCACTACCGTTAACAATAGCGGCACAAGTAATTTTTGTGGGTTGGTGCTATGGTGGAAAACCTTCTAGTACTACTAGTGGTGATGTAGGAAGAGGTGAAGGATGAGAATATTAAGAGCAAGGAGAAGTATAAGGAACATGCGGTGCTGATTCCATAGGAGAGGACATGGATTGATGATACTTGGGAGAATGATAATGATGAGGTGAATAGAGGATGTCAATCCAGCTGGAGAAATAGGGTGTTGAACATAATAAGCGCTTAGTTTTGGGTGATACGAAGGGTGTTGCGATAGCCTCCCCCACGACTGGGGGTTTTGCCACAGTAGTTGAGCACAGTACTGAGGCTGATAAGAATTTACCCACAAATAGTATGATGAGTTGTGGAATTACCCATAAATTTTTGGGATAGGGATGCGTCCAACCATGTACTTCTGTACAAAATTTGGATGTAACATTCTTCCCCAATGCTCATATAGACGTGACAAGATTGGGCATTCACCTCTTAGGTGATCGTCCAGGCAAACATTACATTGATACTTATGTTTTGTGGTTGAGTCCCTATCCTCATTCTCTTCAGCCCTTCTTTCTAATTGTTGAATGGTGTTTTGTCCTATTTCTAGGTTTGGTATCCTTTGTTTGTTTTGGTTATCAAAGTTATCTTGGGTGGGTTTCCCCCTAATAATGTTTGCATATTCTCTACATTTTTCATGTACGCACTCCATCATCTTGTTGACCTTTGCCTCGATTTCATCTCATGATTTTAGTATTGGCAAAGGTAGAAATGGTTTTACCTCCTTGAGGTGATTTGATTTATCCTCTTTATGATTATGGATTTTTGTTACTTCAAGAGTTTGGTCCTATTGAGATTTTTCAACATTTTGGCATTTGGCTATTTCTCCTTCTTCTTTTGCTACCCTCTTAATAAGCTCTTAGAATTGATGGGTTCATAGTTCATATAATTAACCTGGGGCATACATCCCTAGGGTCTCCCTTGTTTCATTATGAAGCCCATCCATGATGTGATACATTAGCCTTTCCTCGGAGAACCCATGGCCTGGGCATTTGTTTAACAAAGAGTAATATCTTTCTAAAGTCATGTCCAAGGGTTCATGTTGCCCTTGTTTCCACTCTTGGATTTTTCTCCTCAAGGTTGACACTCTTGCATAGGTTTGATATCTTTCGTTGAAGATTTCTACCATTGTGGGCCAACAACGAATTGATTTTGGCTTTAAAGACCTATACCATACTTTTGCTTCGCCAACGAGTGTCATAGGGAAGATCTTAAGTCTTTGCCATCCATTATCAATATTGTTCCATGCACAAGCATCGTAGAAGGCTTGTAAATGATGTTTCGGATCTAAATCATAGCCTCCTAAAAACTTCGGAAAATTATTTAAATCAAGCCTAGGTAGATGACTTTCCTTACAATGCCTGTAGGATATTTGAATAGCCTCTATTATATGCATTAGGCTCTTAGTGGCCAACAGGGGTTCATCGTCACTAAGTAAGTTATGAGTTTGTGACTTGGAACAATGTTGTCTTTGTTCATGTTGGCATTCTTGATTTTGCCCATGGGTTTGATTTTTATTTCTACGCTGACCCCTTGAGAAATAGTCATTCATGTCACAACTCGACGTTGAAAGAGTAGAGAAAGAGAGGGAACTGAAAAACTCGTCATGACTTTTGTAAGTCTTCCAATCATCCCCTAATATACTCTTGCTATCCATTGAAAAGGTTGTAGGCCTTATGGGCCCCCTCATTCTAGGGGATGTCCCATCTTCACTAAAGGTGTCTAAGTTGGATGACAAAAGTCCTTGAGTATCATTAGGGTGTCTATGAACATATGAAACTCCTGCATAAGATTGATACTCCAAACGTCTTCGTTGGTTCTCCAATGAATTACCTTGATAGATGTTGTGTTTCACTGTCTTGTGAAAGAGACATTGTTGTGAATTGTGTGTGAATTAATTGAATTTAATTTTTGTGTCTGAAAGATATATCATTAATACCCTATTACAGCGATCTTGTATGATATAACTAATCTAGATAACTAGCACCATCCCCAACAATGGTGCCAATGATGAGTAGCAAGGTACCCTTGCGCTCAATCATACGAATACAAGCATGTATATGTGATCTAGTTGAACTCTGCAGATGGACTAGTTGTGGCACCCAGACAGTTATACGTTGATTGTAGTTCGTTGTCTTCCCACTTGGACTAGTATTTTTTTTGTCACATATGGTTTGGTCCAGAGTGAGGTGTATGATGTGATTCCTAACACTAGGCTACTCCTAGAGACAATGGAAAAAAAACTTGATTAAACTAATAAACAATGAAAAACAAAATCTAAACTAGCCTAAGTGCAATGAGCATTCGTCCTTAATCATCCATACGCATCTTGGACTTCATGTACTACTTATGGGATTACCAAGCGCACATTACTTGAAGCACTACCAAATATGCTACTAGGGTACCAAGTAGTCACACTTAAATGTTCGTGATTAAGACATACTCCTTCTGTAGTTAATGATGATAAAAGAAATATTAACTAAGAAAATAATAAATAATAATTAACAATTAAACAATTAAAAACTAAGTCAATGTTGCAATGATGGAGTAATCTTGATCTTTATTGCCGATTGTGTGTGTGTCCAAGTACGTCACACTCGAGCAAAGGTTCCATACAATTACAAGCATCACACTATGGGCATGCACTTGGGAAAAGGAATTGAAAATTAACTAAAAATTAACAAAAAGACTCGACCCTAGGACTTACCGGCCAAAGACTCCTCATGCACCTGAGTGCTATATTTATAGGCCAACATAGGAATCACAATATCGTGTATACAATACCATATCCAAGCTGAGATATTGGGTACTCGATATCTTGTACTTGATATTGGGTACCT
>MNCI01012436.1:29154-44920 GCA_015680685.1 Gnetum montanum | reverse complement strand
AATTGAATTTAATTTAATTTCTTTTCTAAAGGATATATCGTTAATACTTGTTACAGCAATCTTGTATGATATAACTAATCTAAATAACTAGCACTGTCCTTGGAAACGGTGCCAATGATGAGCGGCGAGGTACCCCTACACTCAACCATACGAATACGAGCATTCATGCATGATCTGGTTGAACTTTGTGGACAGGCTAGTTGTGGTATCTAGATAGTTACACGTTGATCATAGTTCGCTGTCTTCCCACCTAGACTAGTATTTTCTTTGTCATGTATGGTTTAGTCTAGAGTGAGGTGTATGATGTGATCCTAAACTAGTGCTACTCCTAGAGACAATGGAAAATAATCTTGATTAAACTAATAAGCAATAGGAAATGAAGTCAAAGCTAGCCTAAGTGTGATGAGCATCTGTTCCTTAATCATCCGTACCCATCTTGGACCTCGCGCACGACTACTACTAGGATTACCAAACGTAGATCCTAGGTATGCTACTGGGTTACCAAGTAGTCACACTTAAATGCTCATGATTAAGTCATACTCATTCTACATTTAACAACAGAAATAGTAAATGATGATAAAGAAATATTAAAACAATAAATAACAATAACAATTAACAATAACAATTAAAAAATTAAAACTAAGTGAATGCTGCAATGATGAAGTAATCTCGATCTTTATTTTTGGTCATGTGTGTGTCCAAGTATGTCACACTCGAATAAAGGTGCTACAATTACAAGTATCATACTGTGGGCATGCACTTGGGAAAATAGTCTAACTCCTATAGAAACAAACTACAAGAGCTTTGCTACAATTACTAAAAAGATGCCTAAGTGTGGTGGGTGCGTGCTTATTTATAGCTAAAAATAGACTTTGTGTAAATGGGGCTGCCTCGATGCATGGGTGGATGCATCAACGGGGCCACGTATATGCTGCTGCATATACAGGGCCTAGTATACATGGCCTAGTTAATGCAACTCCAATATCGGGGGTCCAATATCAGGACCTATCAAACCAAGGCTTCGATAGCAAGGCTTCGATAACTGGGCTTGACAAACCATGACTCATCACTACGCAAATAAAAGCTTGTACTTTGTTGTTTAAAAAGTGTTTTGCTAGTTTAATAAGAGTGTCTTTTACAAAATTTCTTGTTGGGCTTAGAGGGTTTGTACAATTTGTAATACTTAGATTGAATTGGAATACCTTTATTTGCGAAGTGTTTAATCATGTTTGATTTATCTTACCTAAATGTTTGAGATTCACACAAATAAGCTTTCTTTTTTTTCTTTTTCTAAATCCTTTGAATCTCGCTATATTTTTAGTTTTTTAGTGGAAATTTCTCTTTGGGGAAAATTAAGAGTAGATTTTGGTAGAATTGTGCTTAGGCATTTTTGTGAAATTTTATTTGTTTTAAGTAACATACTATAGGAACTATAGAGACTAAGTGACTTATCTTTAATGACTCACAATATTTGACAAGGTTAGCTAAATTTTTGTTACAATAGCCAATTCTAATTTCATACACAAACTCCACCATTTCAACATTCACAACAACAAACACACATGTATTCTTAGTTCACTCTATAACCATTGAATTTATTTGGAGGTATTTGGGCCTTGGTATTGGTAGAGGCCAGCATGCACCCAAACACTGTTCAATGGAACACCTTCATTTCCTATGACTCTAGTCGCGAGACCAAAGGCCAAATGTTGGTGGTTCCAAATAGTGACCAACAATTTTTTTTGGGGATGTTGCAACCTAAAATAATGATACATAGATACACCTCAAGATATATAGTCCAACTAGAACTTTATAACTTAACATTACCTAGTAGAATTAAACTTGTAACTTGGAGATTCCAAATTTGGAGTCTTACTACTAGGATAACATCTCATTGTTTGGATACTTTATATTTTTTATGAAATAATATTTTACATTTTTTAGTTTTTAATTTATTTTTATCTTATGTTTTAAAGGGTTTCATCATAGCCCTTTTGTTAGTCATGCTTTTAATCTTATACTTTGTTACTAGCTTGGGCTTAGTCATAACAATGAGGTGTTAGCCTAGTGGTAAGGGTCTTGGCCTAGTAACCCAAGGTCACAAGTTTGATTCTATTAAGTAGCACTAAGTTATAAACTTCTATAAATCTTTGGATTTTTCTATGCTTCAATTACTTTGGGTTCCAAGACCCCCCATACTTATTAGCTTACTCTTAGGAGGTGTCTATTAGGCTAGCACTTGGTAGTAATTCATGTTAGAAAAGGATTTAAAAATATCTTTAGAATTGGAATTTCTTTTATTTTTAGTCTTTATGAGAGTACTATTTTTGGATAACCATGCCAAACCCTTCGAAGCATATATAATTAGTAACTAATTCATGAAAGATCATCCTATTTCACAGTTGATACTTGGGAGATAGAGCGAGAGATAAGCCTTTGTTGAATTAGAGAAGAATAAGATCCAGATTTGTACTATCAACTAGGACCTTGTTACGACCTTAGTTTTAGATCTTATTTTAGGTTTTTCTTAGATTCCATTGTTGACCTATGGTTTTACCTAGGATTTAGAGCTTGTTTGGTAGATTGAACCTACATTAAGGTTTCTTGTAGTAGTGCTATCATTGTTAAATAGGGTAATTCAATGCTTTACTTTGTTTTAATGGGATTTGATGTGTGTATTCATGTACATACATTTCTGAACAATTTTTTTTTGTTCAATAATTATTTGTTGATTTGCGTGGTTTATCACATTTAAATATTTTATTATTATTTTATGCGTTTTTACATGTTTTTTAGTTATATTTTATTCATGGGATGTTATTCAATATTTCAAAATGTTTTGGTGTATTTCATTTCTGCCAATGGTTTTAGCTATAGAAGTATAATTTTGAGTTGTTATTCATGTTTTTGATGCCCAAAATAGTTTTTGACACTAATGGACTAGAAGGAAAACTTGTTTAACTTACCATCATACATCTTGAGAATACCTTCCCCATCCATCACAACCTCCATTGTGATTCATGACATAAGTTATGATGAATTCTACTTATGTTATTTGATTTTCCATGAAAAACATATCAACTTTCATAAAGTGATCTCTAGTTTCAAGGTAATGAAAATAGGTGATAATAATGAAAAACATGATGTCTAGGACTTCCCAGAATGTTTAAAAGTCATAAAATAGTAATGAAGGATGTCTCTAGCATATTAGGATACTAGAATGACCTTAAAATCATAGATTTTCCTTTTGGCATTTTTCTACAATTTTTCAAATAATCATTATCTCATTTTTCATCTTTGACCTTTTTCTTTGGAATTTTAGAATCTTCATTTTAATAATGCCAATCTTAGTGTTAGACCTTTTAACTTCATTAAGTAAGTTAGGAATGTTTCCCATCACCAAGGGATTTGTTTTGTTAATCAGTTATTATATTTAGTTTTTTCATCATTTGAATTTAGATTTATATTTTGGGTTAGAAACACTAACAATCTTTGTAGTGACTATAATACTAGTCAGGTTGTAGTGAGCTAGATACTTACATGGTTAGTTAGATCAGTAAGTATCATTATCTTTACAATGACTATACAACTAGTTAGGTTAGTAGTGAGGTGGATACTTATGTAGCTATTCAAGTTGATAAGTGCTAATTATTTAAATTTGGATTTTGTTTGCATTTAGTAGATGGTGATAGAATCTCTTTTTAGTTATTTGACTTTGGATATTAATTTGGCTTTTGTAGACAAAGAGTTAGCTTCCAAAGTACAAACATCTAAAGATGATATCAAATAACAAGATAATAACCAATATATAACTAGATGCATTGGTTATATATTGGTTATGATTTCGTAATTATCTAATAAAAATGTAATATAGCACAATCCCCTAGTTATAACCTATTACTCATTATATATTTGTTATGATTTGGTTACTATCTAGTAATCAAGTAATCATGTGACGTTTGAATCATTATCCTGTATGTGCTACTATTTATCCATGGGCATATCCTCTATTGTCCCTCTCTTGGCATCATTTTTGTGCCTAGTGAAAGACCATCTTCCTTAGGCGTCCCTTTTAGCATCACTTGTAATCACCAAAGGATCAAAATTAGTTTTGGTAAATTTTCCTTAATAATTAACCCTTTTTGGATCCTTTAGCCTACTTTTAAGCACAAGGTGATGAAAACATACTATGCCCAAGGCTATGTGTTAATTAAAATCATCAAGTAGTTCACATTATTTTGATCAATTATTATTAGTCACCGTGATGTTCAAAAATAGGATGTTAGGAAAAATTTTAAAATGAGCCCCCATGACTAATAAGTGTAACTCTAGAAGAGCATAAGTTTTCGAACAATGAAAACCAAAGGTTTAATTCAGAAGATGGCCAAGAAATATTAATGGATATGGAAATAGAAAAGCAGGAAACATTAATGAAACATATGAGAAGTAGTCCTAAAATCATGCATAAATTTAGAGAAACTATCACTGATGTTCTGGAAGATGTGAAAGTTAGTTCAAAGCCATGATCAACAAAAGTTATGCAAGTGGGTCCTTCCCAAAGCAAGCTCTTATCATAATTTCCTTACATAACCACTTCTAGAGATGTCGATGGGCACCTTAGAAGTTAAATCTAGATCATGTCTTTGTTCCAGCAACACACAACTACCTTGGTTGGGATGTTACACTATACTACACAAAATCAAAAGGTTCATAATTGCATGTAGTAGTGAGGTGAATAATGGGATGAGAATGGATTGTAGAGATTAGGATGTAAGGTATTTTACCATGTCTACAATAGGTTCTTGTGTCAAATATCATTAAAATGATTATCATACTTATCCAGTGACCTCTCATTGATGTGTTCCTTCCTGCTGATGACCATGAGTCCACAACTACCACCAAGAATGATCATCACTCCAAAAAGAGAAAAAAAGAGAAGAAGGAAGGAAGGACCTTAGTTAAAGAGGCATCTTTAGGCATGGGAACATGTCTTTTCACCCCCGTCACCAATGCTTGTAGCCCATTATTATGTCTAAGGGATATGCTTTGAATTCTCATTATTATTTTCTTTTGGATTTTATATTTTTATGATTTTGGATGGAAACGACACCATGCAAAGACTTTTATCTTCCTGTCATTGGTTGACAATGGAGTGATGATATGTTCCATGAGGAGTCATAAACCACATGAAGGAAGTTAAGAAGAGAATCCAATAAATCCCCTTCAGGTCACACCCTTTACCATTCCCACTTTTTCATTCCCTCTTTCTTCAAGATACAATGATAATTTATTAATTTTAGTTTCATGAAAGAAGAACCAAATTAATTTCATGACAAAAGATATTTTTATTTAGAGAACTAGAGGGATGGATGAGGTGGTCTCAGTGCTTCACATAGTTACTTACCCAATCATCTTGATAGCATAGCAC
The DNA here is from genome assembly GCA_015680685.1 of Gnetum montanum. Classification (NCBI taxonomy): domain Eukaryota; kingdom Viridiplantae; phylum Streptophyta; class Gnetopsida; order Gnetales; family Gnetaceae; genus Gnetum; species Gnetum montanum. The sequence continues at coordinate 39,492 of MNCI01012436.1, read as the reverse complement.
AAAAACCCAACACATAGCATTGACTTCTGCATCATGACTAGCAACATTATTAATGGAAACATGAATAAAATGACTCAATAAAAGAGAAAATTATAAAGAAAAGAAAAGAAAATAATTAAGAAATGACTCATTACCTATTACTCATTACAGGATAGTAGCATAATCCCCTAGTTATACACCACTGGTTTCCTATTTATCACCATTACTAATTTAATTAATTATGTGGTAGCACATCTAACATTGGTGATAGTATCATTTGGGTAATTTGAAGATGTATCTTCATTTGGACTTTAAGGTATCTTTGTTTTAGGGGGTCCAGATGTGTTTGCTTCTTCTTCTTGATTTTCTATTTTAATTTCTAGGTCTCTATGTTTAATATCCTTTTCCGATGTATAATTAGAGTGTAGGATATTTGTGTCTAAGTCCTTTGTTTGGTTTGTGTTCTTAATTCTAGAACTAATAAGTGGATCAATGGGTTTCATTAATCTTTGAAATAGTTTTATACTTTCATTTTCAAGTCATTGGGTGTCCTTTGGTTTAGCGGCTACTGTATAGACTTATTTTTGCTCACACACTTATTCCTTAGCTTTTTTGTGAGTTGTGTTAGTATTTTGAATTTCTGACCCATAACTACATCCTTTACTATCAGCGATGTATGGATTTTTCTATCTCTCCACAATGATTGGTTTATCTTTTTTGTCCTATGTTGGAGTGGTGATAGTTGTTGGATTTTTNTGATGATATTGGGGAGAGTGGTAGTAGTGATTTGAGGTAAAGTGAGTAGAACTAGTTGGAGAAACAAATTGTTGAACATAATATCCATATGGGTCCAGTTGGCAATAAGGGTAGTGTTGGTTTGATGATGGCCTCCCCCACAATTGTGGGTTTTGCCACTATGGTTGATAGTAGTTTTGAGGCTGATAAGAAGTCCCACTAGGATAGTACAGTTTCTTGTAGGACTATCGATAATTTCCTTGTGAAAAAGCTAATTTCATAGGAATTTTCTTTTGGCAGAACTTGGAATTTAAAGCAAAAGCCCAATACTCATGTAGATGTAACATGATTGGGCAATAGCCCTTTGGATGGTCATATAGGTAGATGTCACATCCATCATCCTCTTCTATGGTTAAGTCTATAGCCTATTCTTCTATAGCTATTTTTCCTTTTTGTCAATATGTGTTCCTACTAGTTTCTTGGTTCTTCTTCCTCTTCTTGTTTTGATCACTTGATTCCTTTTGTGTTATCTTCTCATCTATGATTTTTACGTAAATTGTAACTTTGTCATTCATCAACTCCTACATCTTATCTAGCCTTACTTCAAGCTCATCGATAGACTTTTGTATTGATAAGGTTTGTTGTGAAATCACCTCATCAAGAGCTACCTCTTTTGCCTCATCATAGATATGGACCCTTTATGTTTGAAGAGATGGATCCCAATTATATTCCTCTACATTGTCTTGTTTACATAACTCTCCTTCTTCTTTTGCCACTTTCTCAATTAGCCTTTTTAGCTAATGAGCTTTTAATTTGAATAATCGATCTTGGTAATAAATCCAAAGGGTCTCCCTCATTTGATTATGAAGCCCATCTATGATGTAGAAAAGTTGCTCTTTTTGAGAGAAATCATGGCCATGACATCTATGTAGTAGTGAATAATATCTATCCAAGGCCACATCCAAGGGTTCATGATTTTCTTGCTTCCATCCTTGGATTTTTCTCCTTAGGTTGGACACTCTCACATAGGTTTGGTATTTTTTGTTTAAGAGTTTCAACACTACGGACCATTTGTGGATTGAATCTAGTTCCAACAATCTATACCAATTTTTAGCTTTGCCAACTAGTATCCTAGGAAAGATCTTAAGCTTTTGCCACTTACGTTCAATGTTTTGCAAGGTGCAAGCATCATGGAAGGATTATAAATGATGTTGTGGGTCAGAATTGTAGCCTCTCATAAATTTAGGAATGTTTTCCATATCAATTTATTTGATGCCTTTGGGGTATTTGAATTGCCTCCATAATCTGTGTCAAGCCCCTAGTAGCCACTAAGGATTCATCTATACTAGACACGTCATGGTGATAATCTATATTTCTATTAATTTGATTATGATGATCTTATCTATGCTCATTTTGATGTCTTTAATTTTGCCCTTAGGTTTGATTTTTATCTTTATCTTGACCCCATAGTGGAGCTCTATCTCTATACCTACATTCATCTTCATTGGAACTAGATGTTGAAGAGGAAGAGGAAGATGAGAAACTAGGAGAATCGCCATGGCTCCTAAATCTTCCCCCATGATCCCTTAATTTATCTATTCTAGGTTTAGAGGATGTCCTAGGCCTTGAGGAATTCCTTAATCTAGGACTTACTCCATCTCCTCTATAATTGATTGAACCAGTTGAATGTAGTCCTTGTGTGTAGTACGAGTTGAAATGATCATATGAAATCCCTGCTTTAGGTTGTTTACTCCAATTCTCTTTAGTATAGAACTTATCGTTTTTCCTATGCGTATTTTCATCATGCAATGCATTATTGGTCCTATGTGAAGAAGACATGTTTTTATTATGTGTGACTTCAAATTTTAAAATTTTTTAAAAGATAAATCATTAATACCTTTATAGTGATCATGTATAATATAACTAATCTAGATAACTAGCACCATCCCTAGCAATGGTGCCAATGATGTGCAGTAGGTACCCCCTACATCCAACCATATGAATCACAAGTAGTCATGCATGATCCATTTGAATTATATGGATGGAACTAGTGTGGCATCTAGATTGTTAAGCATTGATTGTAGGACATTGTCTTTCCACTTGGACTAGTGGTAGCTTTGTCATGTATGGTGTAGTCCAAAGTTAGGCATATGATTATTGATGTTGTTTTGGCCATATGCTACTCCTAATGATAATAGAGAAGTTAATTATTTAATCTAATTGACAATGGACAGATAAAGTCTAAACTAGCCTACAGGTGATGAGTGTTAATTCCTAGCTTATTGTACACATCTTGAACCCACATATCCACTACTGGGATTACCAAGTGTTATGCTACTAGGAGAACCAAGCAATAACATTGTTGCGGGTATTAAGCAAATACATGTTTATGATCAAAACTAGTCATGTTTATTCCACCAATTCAATAATATGGATGGAAACGTAAATATTAACGAGGTACATGGAATATAAATTACATTAAAGTAAATTTAATCTAAGTCAAAGTGCTATAATGAATAGGAATTAATCTTGATCTTATTGTTGTTCATGGAATGTGTCCATGTACATTGCCACTCAAATAAGACATTGTACAACTGACTCAAATTTACACTACAGGCACTCATTGATTGTTCTCTAAGACTACAAAATAAAACTACAAGATTTTAGCTACTGTATTGATAAAAGAAGTATTCTACTGCTAATCGTGCACCCAAGTGTTGTATTTATAGGTAGGTATGCATCCCGTGATATTATATATCCAATAACACAACTTGTGCTCTAATATCAAGGATTTGATATTGAGGCCTATGCAAAATATGATTCATCAAATATGTACCCACATATATAAACTGGTATCCACATATACAGTGATGGTAACATGATGTATTGTTTATCCTATCCATATCCAATATAATTAAATGATCTTCTTTGAATAATTAAGATTACAGAGAATTTTTATTTTTTATTATTTCTAATTAGAGATAAATGAAGCTTGTTAAAGATGACACAGAAAATGAATTTGATTTTCTCAGTTAGTTAGAGATGAGTTAATTTTACCTTGACTAAATGAAAATGGGCAGTATAGGGTCAACTAGTCGATGGCTAGTGGTTGGTAACTATGTTGTTTCTTCCAAATCTATCTTATAAATCTATATAGATTATTCCCTACTCACTATCTTTCCACAACATAGAAGAATGTGAGAACTAATCTGTGTTAGCTATGCTCCCCATAACCCCCCTAACTGTAATATATTACTCTAACACTTTTCATTCATTTACTTGGGTATATCCTACATCATCAGAAATAGAACAACACTATACACTACAAAAAAACTCATAAAACAAGATTAATACTCTAGCATTTCAAGCATTTGGATCTACTTAATTAAGCCTCACCAACTCCTAATCTAGAGTAGTATGAGCTTCATGACTTATTGTACTTTAGATTTGGCCTAGGTTTTCTCTAATTATATGCTTTTACTTGTAATGATGGGTATTTTGAAAGACATAGGGATTATGATGTACTTGGCATGAGTTTGTGTGGTTTCCCTCTAGCATCTAACACTTTTTCTTACATTAGCAATTTTTTATTTGTAAGCTCTTCTCTCATGAACTAACTAACTATGTTGGTTAGAGAAACTATAATTTCTAGGTTTGTTTAGCACTATGATTAGAGTAACTTACATTGGAATAACTAGTTTGATTGATTGCTAATGTGATGATCCTTTGTATTTTCTAGAAAAATGAAAGATGTTCTTGACAAGTGATTCACTCCTATGGAGTGGATAAAATCGATGATGATGCTTATTTTGAACTTGAGCTATTGACTAGAAAAGATCTAAAGAAAACTTAGCAATGATTAAATGGTGGGAAGATGGTTGTTTTGCATGGCTCATAGGTTTTGCTCTGGTTTGGCATCCCATCCTTGTTGTTAGAATGTATTGCTATGGGGTTTCCTAATGTTGTGTAATGAAGTTTGTATCTTACACTCTAAACTATTTGTAAAATTTTTATGAGATTTTAAGAATAGAAACAAAGCTATGTAATTGTGGAGAGGTAAGGATCTATATTTTTTTATCATGAGGAAATCATACATCATGATTACTCCTAGAGAAAAAGCTAGTCATTAGTGTCCCCATTAACAATACATGGTCTAAAGTAATAGAAGGAATTTTTTCTAGAACATAAAATTCTACATAGAATCCTAAATTTTAGATGAGAAAATGGGCTAACATCCAAGGCACTCACAATGACTTTCTCTTGAACCAAGCTGATTGCAAAGGCAACTCTATCTTTCAATCGAAAAGAAGGAGCTTTAGCCTAGGAATGATCCCATAATTATCTTGCTTCAATTCTATTCACACTAGCTATGGTTCACAATTAATAATTATTATAGCTAAATCTAACTTGATTTGATGTTTCAAATAAGGTCTATCTATCCTTTATTTTGTATGTACAATCTTGGTGGGAGTAGTGATTTGCCCTTCAACAATTACAAAAAATGATGGAATGCTTTTTGTAGCTACATAACATATGATGGGATAGTGAGAAGGGTTCTCACCATGTCATTCATGGAGGCCATTATTTCTATATTTTTTATGATCATTATCAACATTTTATTTATTGTTGAAACTAAGAGAAAATATCAATCAAACTTGGCATTTTGATGTTCAAATGCTTAGAAATGCCTTGATTATCTTAATTGCTTGATTGACTAATAACTACTATTAAGCTATTAGGTTGAATGTGATGGAAAAGCTGATCCCTCATGTTTGATCACATATTATGTACACAATGTAATGGATACCTAAGAGGGTAGCTTATGGTAAGGGTAAAAGCAAACCATACAGGTGTTGAAAGAGATTATGCCAGATTGATCAGTAAAGTCTTTTTCAAAGCCCCCATGTGTGCAAGCACCTATTGTGTTCTAAGGTCAAACCTCCTTCAATTATCCTGATCTTGTACCTTGAACCATATGCTATTATGCTTAACTTGTCTATGCTTCCTTCCCTACCCTAACTAATTCAATAAACAAATAGTAGAATTTTTCTCATAAAAAGCAAAAAAAGAAAAAGAAAAAGAAAAAGGAAATGTGTCACAAGGATGATTTTTTCTATAGTGTGATTGATGTGATAGTGTATATGTAAGTAAATTTATTAAAGTGACATTTATCATCATTGACTGCACCAACTTAACAACAAATCTATCTATCTCTATATAGAGGTAGGTCCAGTTTGGTTCTTAAGGAAGCAATAGAAAGTAAATTAGTGCATACAAATTAAAATCGGTAATGAAACATCCTACTTGAGTTTTCTAAATACTTGATGAAGCCATTTTAATTCTTTGACAAGATTCACTACAACTCTTTATTGAAACTTTTTCAAACATAGAAAAACTACTTTTTGTTTAGTTGACCATCATGAGATTGTATTTCCATAGTATCTAATAAGAAAACCTATGGTTGAGCACTATGAAGACACATCACCACCATAGGCTACATTTGTATAACCTCCTAGATTAACTTTTGATGGACAATTAAAATTTAATTCACAATCAATGATGTCTTTCGAATATCTTCATATATCCATGGATAAGTACATTTAAAATTTGGTTGGTTTCTAATTAAATTTGAATAAAAAAGTTTCTAAGTATGAAATATCTAGTTAATTATTTGTCAAATATATTAATTTTTAAATCAAGTTTTAATACACCATGACATCAAAAATGGACTCAGAATCATCTATCCAAAGTGCACCTCCTAAATCCAATGGTGTTAATCTTGGTTTATTGTTCATCGTATGATATTCTTTCAACAAATCTAAAACATACTTATTTTGAGTTACTTGTATATAACTTAATGCTTCATGAATTTCAAAATCGAGAAAGCAACTGAGAAAGCCTAGGTACAACATCTTAAATTTTATTTTCAAATGATTTTTAACTTCATTAATCAGTTGAGCATTCTCCATAGTTAATATAGCATCATCAACATATAACAATATTATCACTACCCTTCATGAGGCCTCTATTTCTATAACATAAATAATAACATCTTCATTTGATCTTTTGAACTCTGATTCATGCACAAACTTATCAAACTTCATGCACTATTCTTGGGAAGCTTATTTTAACCCATACAGAAAATTTTTTACTCTTCAAACATGATTAAGTAACTTTAAATCCCCAAATTCTTCAAGTTGGTGCATACAAATTTCTTCTTGAAAATCTCCATTCAAGAAAGCATACTTAACATTAAGTTGATATAGTTTCCAATCATAAGTAGTAGTCAACAATAGAATACACTGAATGATCTATTGTTTCACAATGGAAGCAAAGATTTATCTATAATCAATATCCTTCCTTTGTACAAAGCCTCTGAAAATCAATCAAGTTTTATATTTATGCACTATGGTAGCTTTTCTTTTAATACAAAAAACCCATTTACTCATTAACATTTTCATTTGATGTGAACTCTAGACAAGTTCCCAACTACTATTTTTAATTAACATTTTTATATTCTATCTTCATTGCATCATACCAATCTTAATTTTGCATAGCCTCCTACACATTGAAAATTTCACTTGTTTAATTATCATTTCTAAGTTAATTATGTTAGAATAATCTTTAATAACAAATATTCTGAAACTTCTAAGTCTTTTCATAGGCATTTCCTTAATATTTTTCAACTCTATCAGTCTTAGGTTTTTTAAACGTATTTTTAAATCATTGTGATTCCAATGTATAGAGAAATATGTGGGAATAGATTCCTCATTTGTACTAACACATTTATCATCATCTTTGTTTAAGAATATAAATAGTCATGAGTTAACTTTTGTTTTGTTAGGGATCATTTTAGAAACTTTAACGTATTTTTCGCTTATGATGTAATCTAATTTCCAAAATAGTTTATCAAATAATAAATTATGAGATTCAAAAATCTTATGCTCTTTGATTTTCCACACTTAATAGGATTTCTAATATTAAGAATAATGGAGTAGCAATCCCACAATGGCCTTAGGATTTAACTTATCATAGTGTATTTCTACAACATACACATAAAATGTTTTCCAAAAAAAGGTAAATATGAGATATTGACACATCTTGATTATTGGACCATTTCTTATTCAAAGGAGTGTCATTTAAATATATAGTTGGAATTCTATTAATAATATGAACACAATAGTATGTCACCTCTATCCATAAAGATTGTGGCACCTGCATATCATGCATCATATAACTTATCATCTTTCTTATTGATCTATGCTTTCTTTTTGCAACACCATTCTCTTGTGGTGTCTATGATACCATGAACTCTTGCTTTAAGTCATTGATATTAAAATATGTCTTAAATCCATTCAAAATATATTTACCACCACCATCACATCTCAACATTTTTAGCTTTGTGTTTCTCTTTGTTCCAGTTCTTACTTTAAAATGATTAAACTTCTTCAAAAATTATGACTTGTGTACTAAATCATAAAGCCATGTCATCCGATTGAAATCATCTACAAATATCATAAAATACCTCTCATTTCCTATACCTTGTAGTGAGAATAAACACTACACATTTAAATATCCAACTTCAAGTGGTTTTTTCATTCTCATTTTATGATATCTTGGAAAAAGTAGATGGTGCATGATGAGAGCAGTTACTCTAATGGTTACTCTAGTAGTTACTCTAATTATTAGAGTGGTTACTCTAGTGGTTACTCTGGTAGCTATTCTAATTATTAGAGTGGTTACTTTAGCAGTTGTTGTAGCAGTTATTCTAATTATTAGAGCGGTTACTCTAATTATTAGAGTAGTTGCTCCTAAGTTTATAAATACAGTGCTTAGTCACATAATTGGGAAGAAGTCTTTCAGCAGTCAAGTAGCAAAACTCTTGTTTAGAGTGGTTACTTTAGTAGTTATTCTAATTATTAGAGAGGTTACTCTAATTATTAGAGTAGTTGCTCCTAAGTTTATAAATACAGTGCTTAGTTGCATAATTGGGAAGAAGTCTTTCAGCAGTCAAGTAGCAAAACTCTTGTAGTCTATTTAAAAGTTAGAGTATTTTCCAAGTACCCACAGCAGGAGGCCTAAGTGTGGATGGATCTTTATTTGAGAATTATGTAATTGATCACACCTTGTATATGGTAATAAAGACAAGCTCTTCGATTCATCCTTGCAGCACTTGAGATTTGTTTTCTTACGCATTTCTTTTATTTTATTTTCTTATGCATTTATTTTATTTTATTTTATTTTATGCACTTTACATTTTTGTTATTAGCACATCAATTCATTTTGATCAATTAAGAAAATCATTAAATCACACAAGCACGACTGCTTCGAGCATGTGTGTAATGCTTGGTAACCCAGTAAAAATTAGTGTTTGGTAATCCCAGTAGTGTTGCACTGGTTCAGGATGTGTACGACAAGTGGGAATGGATGCTTGTGTTAGGATTAGTTAGAACTTAGTTAATGAATAGTTAAGTTAAATTAGTCACCTAGTTATCTCTCTCTTTCCCTATTAGCATAGGACATAAAAACATAAAAGATATAAAAATCATATGCCTCAAGCTTACTTAACCATACAATTGTGACATACAAGTAAGTTTGGGAAGACAATGATCAATCAACCCATCCTTGTTCCACAAGGGTGCATAAGCACTTAGTCCTTGGAATTCAACCAGATTGTGCATGAAATGCTTGTATTTGTATGTTTGAGCGTAGGGGTACCTCGCTACTCATCATTGGTGTCGTTGTCGAGGACTTAGTTGTTTGTGCGCTAATTAGAACATAGGAAATCATTCACATTGTTGGAATGAACCCTTAGGGTTGATTGAGAAAATAATAAACAAGAATACATTGCACACTGAACAGATAAGTATGTCTCCTTCTTCATATGAAAGCACCTCACCACCTACATCTAAAACAGGAAACAATTAGTGACGTAATACACATGACATTGATCTGTCAGTTCCTCAACAATTTCAAGTGGTATATATTCATCCCGATGAGTATATACCAGACTTCACCCTTATCATCCATCAATATGAACAACTATGTTGGCAAGACTTAGAAGGTAACATAGTGTTCCCTCTCGATCGTTCAATCCCAAGCATGCTTCTTCATGCCCTCACATGAATTGGCATGTTGCACTTACATGTAGAACACGTTGTGCAAGACCATAAATCAAGAGAATACCGTTGCATGGAGGCACAATGTCAAAGGGATTTACAACAGGAGAGACATCATAAGTCTTTGAAGGGTAAGTGGTCGCAGGATATCCCACATGTATTAAGCAAAAATGAGGATGGTGAACTTGCCTCAAGCAGTCGCCCACACAACGATGTTCCTCTCCTTGGCTTTGGCCAAGAGGTTATGTATCAGAACCTTCATTCCACTATTCATAATGCAGGTTTTGATACCCACGGGCACAAAGGATTCAAAAAAGAAACACAGACACATGATAAAAATGGACATTATGGTAGCAATTGCAATCGAGGCCAAGACCACCGAAGAGAAGGTGATAGACACCGTCATGGTGATGGTTCTCCTTCTTCTTCACCTTCATCATCTCCTTCATTCTCTCCTTCAGTGTCTAGATGCAGTCATAAAGAAAAAGACCATGGGGATATAGGT
>MNCI01012436.1:0-29062 GCA_015680685.1 Gnetum montanum | reverse complement strand
CTGATCCTCAGAATCACTTACAAGCATTCCATGATGCGTGTGCCTTACAAAATATAAAGAACGAATGGCAAAAACTTAAGTTGTTTTCACAAACACTAGTTAAAGAAGTGGAAAGTTGGTATTGGTCTTTAGAACTGGAACCCATTTGTAGGTGGAGTACTATGTTAGAACTATTTAATGACAAATACGAAACGTACTCTCAAGTGTCTAACTTGTGAAAGTAAATCCAAGGCTAGAAACAAGGAGGACATGAACCCTTGGATGTTTTCATGGGTTGATATTATGCATTGTTACACCGTTATCCTAGCCATGGTTATTCGTAAAGGGATCAACTGCACCATCTCATGGATGGGCTTAAGCATGAAATGAGAAGAACCCTTGGGACTTATGCCCAAGGAAGACTATCCAAGCTTAGGTCCCATCAAATTCAAAAACTATTAGAGAAAGTTGCTAAGGAAGAAGGTGAGCTATGGAAGAGAGAAAGTGTGGAAGAGTATAACCAAGATCCTTCCCTCTGGAAGAGGGGAGTAAGATATTTTGAGGATGAAGAAGAGTCACCACTCGAAGAGATGGTGAATAGGAAAACTTTCCCTATCCAAAAGTTGACATCAGAAGTATCGAAAAAAGTAGACCAAATCTGGGATTCCCTAGATAATAGATTTCAATCTGTTCTTAAAATAGTAGAGGAGTCTAGAGAGCAAGGTAGTGATCACGAAAAAAGAGAAAAGAGAGAAGCTGAGCATGCACGTAGCAAGGGTAAGGGCAAAGTTGCCATCATTGAAGAGGTTGTGGAGTCAGAAACAGACAATGATAGTGGATGTGAAATATGTCAATATGACCATCCTAAGGGATGTTTCTCTATAATCTCACATTTATAAGAGTCTGGGATGTATGCACTTAACTTATGATTGAAAAAACGGCAAGCACCCTGAAGGTTACCTTACCGCCAAGGTAACCCAAGACAGTTACACCAACCCTTAATGTATTATCCAAGTGGAACTCCACCACAACTGATTGAGCAATATCAATAGTGGAAACACCCACAATTATGGGAAATTCCACCACCAAGGAAATAGTATCCTTACCGACAACCTGACCCGTATGGATATTACGTGCAGCAACCAATCTCCCCATGTGACTCTACTAGTCACATCACTCCTCAACCTTACTACCAAGCCCACAAGTATTATGGAACTCCCTTTTCTAATGGTAATATTTCACAAGCATATCATCCTTCTCATCTAGCCACATCTCTTCCACCAATAGCTCAACTACCATCTACTCCAGCTATGCAGGGTGAAATTCCTACCTAGCTGCAGCAACGTAATGCCACAAAGGCTATTAACTCTCAAACTATTATTGGTTCCAAAAAACACATGAAGAAAATACCTTTCTTTAGAACCAATAGACCAACCAAGCCCTTGCAATCATAAGTGGTTGATTCCTTAGACACCTCAGTATCAATCAAAACTTGGAAGCTTCCTTCAACTCAACCACCACACTCAACACATACGGTCATGCTAACACTTGTCATCACCAATTGGATCAAAGCTAACCATCTTCTCAGGAAATTCTCTAATCTTGGGAGTCCTCTAATATATTTACAAATCACTGGAAATGAACCATGCAAGGCTCTTTTAGATTCAGGTTCCGGTGTCAACTTAATTTCTCAAGAAATGTACAAGGCCTGGAACCTGCCTCCATTGAAAAAGAGCAATATTTGCTTAGAGCTGGATAACCAATCCATCATTGTCCCATTGGGACAAGTGGAGGACATTGTTACCACTATTTTTGGGTGGTTGTACCTAGCTAATTTCCTAGTGATTTAGGTGAACAATGGTAAGGAGGACTTCCCAATCATAATGGGAAGATCATGGCTAAGCACAGTTGATGTGCACCTAGGAATCCATGATCTTTCCCTGGAAATATCAAAGGAAAATACATTTGGAAAGATTGAGAAGAATAAAGTTCCATGCATCGCATATAGTGACATAGGGTGTAATTGCGTGCATAGGTCATGGGTTGTGCAAAGTTTAACATTGCCTGCATGCAATCAGTGTGCACAAGTGATCAACATACAAAGATGCCTGTATGCAACAGCCACATGATAGGAAGGGACCCAGTGGCTAATAGCTAATCAAGAAAGAAATTCAATTATGTGCATGGAACCAACTGAGGGCTTGACTTACGCTTACATCGATAGGATAGACGCATTAGAGCAAGTCCATCACCAACTTCCAAACCTTAACCTTGAAAATATCAACTAGGGGAAGTTGGAAATCCCTGAGAAATTTAAGTAGAAGCCCCTCAAGTTGAAATCATTGCCCAATGGTATGGAATACACGTTCCTTAAATATGAAAAGCTAGTAATTATTAACGCTAAGGTTGCTCCACAACAAAAAGAGAGACTCCTGGAAGTAATAAATAGATGGTCAAAAGACTTTGCTTGGTCATATCTCAAATTAACTAGAATAGATCCTAGGATATGCCAACATAGAATTTACACTAACCCCTCCATGAAGCCTCGAAGACAATCATAGAGGTGATTGAACCCTAAGCTGAAGCAAGTAGTTAAGGAAGAAATCGAATAGCTTCTCAAGGCTGGGTTCATATACCCCATTGCTGATAGCGAATGAGTTAGCCCCTTAGTTATTGTGCCTAAAAAGGGAGGCAAATGGAGGGTGTGCATAGATTTCAAGCTACTAAATATGGCAACATTCAAAGATCACTTTTCATTGCCATTTTTTGACCAAGTCTTAGACACCATTGCAGGGCATCACTATTACATTTTTTTGGATGGATATAGTAGATATAACCAAATACAAATAGCCCCTGAAGACCAAGCCAAGACTACATTCACCAGTCCTTGGGAAACATTCACATATAAATAGATGTTGTTTGGCTTGTGCAATGCCCCTACAACATTTCAACAACTAGTTGTAAGCATATTCCTATAATGATGAAAAAAATTGATTGCTGGAGACATCGGGGAATTTCCGTGTACACAGTTTTAACCCCGAATTCATGTGAGGGCCATGCTAAAAGAAAATGAATCGAAGGTGCCCTAAACAGTCTTGTCGATCAGACAAGGACTTACTTTATCAATAAAAGTTGTTAACGATTTGTATAGCGAAATGACGATCTGATGTGAGGATTGATCGTATATTTATGAGGAAAGCAAGATTTGTTACTTGACTAAATTTGGAAAGAATGCAATATGAATTATGCAAAACTGTTATGAAATTTCATCCAAGAAAAGCACAAAAAACTGGATTTGAAAGAGATATACATGATCCTAGAATCCGAGATATACCTTGCGGATAAAAGATGGAGAATGTAGTGGAGTTTTATAAGGCAGACTTCGGTTTGGATGAAGTATCTGCCACAAATAAGAAGCTACTCGGAGATTTAAACAAGCAAAAGGCTAATCTACCTTGTTCACTGGTCGAATTGGGACCCAAGGGAGTCAGGCCTAAACAAAAGTACTTGCAGACTTAAAATCTTTGGTCAAGAGCTTCTCGTTGTTCTTGTTAGAGTTCTTCTTTTGCCAATATTCTTGCTCAATGTAGCTAGAATCACTGAACTTGCCAATCTGCTCAATTGTCAACCTGTTAATTCTTTTTTGCCAATTTTTTGCACCCCCCTTTTGCATCTTTTTTATCAGGGTATTTATAAGATCAGGGTGAGGAGATGAACGCGGTTTAGGTGACACATGTCCTGGACCCACAAAATATTTGTCGATTGGTGCACGATAGCTAAAATTTGTGCCATTATGCTGTACCACGCTTTGAAGTGTAGCGTAGCGTACTTTGCCTTTACCTTTAGTGCCACAGGCTATCTTATGCTTATGATGCCCTATGCTATATTACGCTACGTTGCACCACATTACGCTGCATAGCATAATTTAGCGTAACATAGCGAACCTTCAAAGTTTGAAGTGTTGTTACTGCATATCCATTGCTTCCATCAAGCCTTCCTAGGGACTTTTATGCTAAGCTACGTAATGTAGCGTAATAAGCCCTTAACCAAAAGAAATGGACTAGCTGACATGCACAACATGTTTTGAATCTTCGCATGAATTGCTAGATCCTACTAAATCATCTTGACCTTGCAATTTCACGGTGTTTCAATGGTCCCTCTTTGTTAACGTTTAGAGGGCTTGCCCGAAGAACGTCAAAAAAGAAGACGAAACACCGTAGAAGCGAAGGCTTCAATATGTTCATTAGCAACTACTCAGAGGTCACTCTGTTAAACCTAGGAATGTAAAGGCAGGAGGGATAAGGAGTATTGGAGGGAGTTACAATTGTGAGAGAGGGAGGTTTAAGGAAGACTCAAGTGTGTGAGCAGGATGCTTTCACTAGCATGTTTGAAGACAACTTCTCGAGGGTGTTTTCCTAAGAAGTTATCTGGCTATACTACACACGAAGGCCTTTGCATGGGCAAGTTGTGTTACACCTACTTTTGGCTTGGATGAATTGTGTTACATCGATTTTGCCTAGCTTTGCCCATCGATAAAGCCTCGATGACTTGTGTTACATCCATCATTTTTGCTTTTATTTTGCACATTTACCATCCATGAGGCGAGTTGTATTATGCCAGTTCACAGACCTGATGGTAATATAGGCACGAAAATCTTTCATGTGTGCTCATATTCTGTACAAACAGAGGAAGGGGAAAGATGGTTGTAAAGATGAAGAAAGGGGAGAGTGGACTAAGTTGTCCAATGGAGGGGAAGGCATGGTCTCACTCCCAAGTAGCCAGGCTAGTTTGAGTAGCCACCTCAGAATGTTGTTGACACCTTGCCCCCCTGAGTGAATGCATTCTCTGAACAACGTCATCGCAGCAAGTGACCTACAAATACATTAGAAAACAAAGAATGACATTGATCACCCTAAACGCTAGGGAGGTTTTTGAAACAAGCACAGCCTAGAGCAAGAAGGAGAGCAGGCCATGGAGAAGGAACCGTAGCAAGAGTCAAGGGTCCCAATGTTGATGCTGCTGTTCAAGAATTCGCTATCATCAATCAGACTCGTCTTATCTAGCTGACTGGGCAAAGAACCAGTCAAATGAATCTATGAGCCTAGAGTCTGGTGGCAACAACAGAAGGAGGCCTCCAAGGTCATGAATGACCATACTTTCCTTGGGGCTCTAGATGATGAAGCTGACCCCAGGAGTTACAACTATGGAGTGGATTTCATAGTGTCATCTTTGAGAGGTAAGTAGTATGCCTTTCGGCATGTCTAAGGACTCAGTAGGATGTCGAGAGGGTAGCGACATTAGATCTGTCCCAACGTCCCACCCAATATATCCAGTAGGGATGTTGTGCAAGAGTGATCATGCTTACTTGCTTCATGCACTATTGATTGGTAGTTTTCAGTTTTAAGTCCTGGTAGACCGTCGTTGCCGATTTTAAGTCCCCGCAGACCATGGTCCCGGTTTAGGGTTTGGGCGGACTGTAGTGTGTTAGTTTTACATCATAGCATATGGCGGAAGAGCTCATTTATAGTCTTAGTAGACCATGCTATGGGTGTCAGTTTTATGTCATGACCTAGGGACAAGTCTGTGCTAGTTTTACATCTCAGCAGACGAGTGCCTACCTTGCCAATTTTAGCATCATGGCAAACGGTCGATGATCTTACCAGTTTAGCATCGTGGTGGACGCATGCAAAGGGTGCCAGTTTTATGTCATAGCAGATGTGTACAAATTTGCCATTTTTACGTCGTAGCAGACGCTTATTACCTAATGTTAGTGGTGAACCAAAGGCTAGATGTGATACCGTTTCAGATACATGTGGTTCATCGGATTTTGCAGCTCGTTGCCATTGATATCTACTAGTTTGAATGCCCCATTACCATATGCACTGACAACCAAGAAAGGGCCCTCCCAGTTTGCAGAGAATTTTCCTATTGGTTCATGAATGGCCTTAAGAACTAAATCTCCTTTCTTGATTGGTCGCTGATGCAGGTTATACCGGTGCTTTTGTCTCTGTTTGTCCTGATAGCTGTCGATAGTGTCAAGCGTCTAAATTTGTTTCTCCTCTACTGAGTCTAAATTCATGATTCTAGACTCATTGTGCTGAGTCTCATTTATAACCATGGAGAGGACCATCCACAGTGAAGGAATTTATAGTTCCAAGGGAAACACTACTTCGGATCCATAGACAAGGCTATAGGGTGTCTTGCCTATAGTTTTCCTGCACGTCATCCGATACACCCATGCACATAGAGGATTTTTTCGTGCCATCGTTTTTTGTTGGTGCTAAGCATCTTTTTCAACAAGTTGATGACCACTTTGTTTGTTGCTTCAACTTGACCATTTTCTTGTGGGTAGTAAGGTGAGAAAAAAGATTGTCTAATGCCAAGGTTACTACAAAAGGACTTGGTTTCGACACTACTAAATTATGGCCCATTGTCGGTCACAATAGTCATAGGGAGCCTAAACCTAGTTACTATGTTATCTAAGATGAAGTGGAAAACCTGTTGGGATGTGATCTTTCGTAGAGGGATAGCCTCGACCCACTTCGTGAAATATTCAGTGGCGGTGATAATGAAGCTATGTCTTGTAGAAGATTTAGGCGTGATGGGGCCTATGATGTTTACTCCCCATCGTTGGAATGGCCAAGTAATCTGCGTAGTAAGTAACTTAGTTGGTGACACGTGTATTAAATTTGTGTAATGTTGGCACGTGTCACATGTCTTAACCTTGGTAAGGTAGTATTTTTTCATGTACAGCTAGTAACACCCTAAGTGTCTAATTTTAGCAGCCATGGCTCATGGAGCTACGTGTCCTCCACATAGCCCTTCATGGACTTTGCTAACTATTGTTTGTGCTTGATAGTTGTTAACGCAGGTTAACAATACTCCATCAAAGGAGTGTCTACATAGAGTACTATCTCCAATGATGATGTATTGCCTCGCACACTTGCGAATTACATCTTTTTGTGCGGTTATTAGCTCATGCGGTGGTTCGCCATGCAGAAGGTAAGTTTTAATGTTATCATACCACTCTAGCGTGCCTCCTGAGCTTAGTGAAGAGATTTGTACCGCTTGGATGATAGGCTTTGTACATTCCATCATTAAAGCAGGCAAGGTGGCAAAAAAATGTGGCGGCACGTTTAAGGCTAGCATGGCTAATGCATCAACAATTGTGTTTTCGTTACACGACACATGCTGGATGTCAATCGCCATGAATTGTTTTAGAAGATCTTTAGCCATATCACAGTAGGGTTGTAGATGCGCAGCCTTGCAGGCATAGACTCCTATGATCTGATTAATCACGAGCATCGAATCACCTCGGATTGCCAGGTATTGAACGTTGAGTTCTCTAGCTGTTAATAGTCCCCTGAGGAGCCCCTTGTACTCTGCCACGTTGTTCGTACAGAGAAATGCTAGGCGGTAAGCCAATGGGCAAACATCTTGAGGGGATAGCATAATGATGGCGGCAGTGCTACTGCCCTTGGTGGTTGAGGCTCCATAAAAATATAATGTAGCCTTGAGGCTTGTTGTTACAGGTCTTAAACTATGTACATATTCGTCGGGAAACTCAGGTTCTACTGTAGTGTGATCGCTAATAGGCGCTGTTGCCAGCTGATCAGCTATAGCTTGGCGCTTGATGGACGATTGGCCAACATAATGTAAGTCGAATTTAGCCATTATGGCTTTCCAACGAGCTATCCTACTACTCTCGTACAAGTTGTTTGAGATGGCTCTCAGGACGTTTCTTTTGCAGATTACATTAACCTGGCTGTGGAAAAGATAGTGCCTACATTTCTTAAGTGTGAAAACTAATGCCAAATAGTTATGCTCTACTTTGTTGTACCTTTTTTCGTATGCAAATAGAGCGTGACTCAGATAATAGATAGGAGCTTTTAATCCATCATTCCTCTTTTGGCACAATAACGCCACTATAAACACATTTGAGCTTGCTAGGTAAATATAGAAAGGCTAATCCCTTTGTGGCAGGAAAACCGTTGGCAAGTGTTTCAGTTCTTGCCTTAAGCTGTCAAATGCATGCTAGCAGTCATCGGTCCATTCAAAATTAACGCCCTTCTTAAGTAAATGTTGCATGGGATACAATTTGTCTGTTAATCTCGAAATGAACCGGCTGATGAATTGTAGCCTACCCTATAATCCACGTAGTTCTTTGAGATTTGTGGGTGGTGTTAAATTGACAATGGCTTTAACCTTGTTTGGGTTGACTTGGATGCCAGTCTCTAATACCAAAAACCCCAACATGCGTCCAGCTTTGACTCCGAATATGCATTTCTTTGGGTTGAGCTACAAGTTATGCTCGAGACATCGTTTAAGGACCAACTCCAAATCTTTTGCATGATCTTCTGACTTCATAGATTTGACAGCTATGTCATCTACGTAGTCGTTTAATCTCTCTACGAGGTAGTCACTAAAGATGTATGTCATAGCTCGTTGATAGGTTGCTCTAGCGTTTTTTAGCCCGAAAGGCATCATAGTATAACAGAAAGTTCCCAAGGGGGTCATGAATGTTGTAGTTAGTTGATGTTTTGGGTTGATACGAATTTGATTATAACCTAAAAAACCATCCATAAAGGATAGTAGCACATGACCGGCTGTTGTATTGATAAGCTGGTCGATACTCGGTAGTGGAAAATTGTCTTTAATCGTAGCCTTGTTCAGATCATGAAAGTCTATACAGATTGCGTATTCCTCTTGTTTTCTTAGAGACGACTACGATGTTCGACACCCAATCCGAATAATCGACCGTGCGAATGAAACCAGCCTAGTATATCTTGGTGATCTCATTACATACTACTAAGGCTATTTTAGGCTTAATATTTCATGCCTTCTATTTAATTGCCTTGGTGTGTGGGTCTAAAACTATGTATGCTATATTAGTCTAGGGTCTAAACCTAGCATATCTTCGTACGACCACGCGAATACAACAGCGTTAGTCTAGAGCACTTGCACTATGTCATTTTGAGTCTTTTAATTGAGGAGAGAACTAAGTTTTAGTGTTTTACCTTCACCTTTCTACATAACTACAGGGATCTCGTTGAGGGGGTCCTCGGTCACATCACCAGCCTCTAGATCTAAGGTTTGGACTAGGTGTTCTGGCCAATCTAGGGATACTTCCGATGCTACTATGGTTGCGTCACAAAGGAAAGTGTCTGTTTCTATTAGTGCGTGATTAAACTATCTAATGATTTGCCCATATGGGCCTGTTAAGGCTAGGGGTGCAGATAAGGCTGTGTCCATTTGCCAAAATATCCTGCAAAATCATAAAAAATGAAGGCTGTTACATTGTTTTACTATTAAAGTGATAAAAATTTGTTGCTTTTTTTTTAAGTTACAGTTGCTTGTTAAAGAAGTTGCCAATTTAAGGTCTTAGCAGACCGTTACCAGTATGCACAGTTTACAAGAGACCAGTGAGACAAGTTTCCCGGACATAAGCATGCGACTTTTGTGAATTGAGATGAAATAGGTAACATGGCGTGTTTAGTGTATTGGAACAATGAATTCAAAATTTTGCGCAGACTGTAGTTAATGCGACCGAGTTACGAGGTGGTAAGCTGTTCATTAGTTTATGGTCATTTCAGACCGTAATCAATACGATATCTATGAGATTAATACTTCGATCTTCACACTTTGTGTCACACTGACAAACTAGCGTTTTCAGGAAAATTTGAAACAATTCCACACTATTTGGGTGTAAAATCAGTTAGTTTCAAGCGCTATCTTTATAAATTTATGATTCATGCTCAAAATAGACCCTAGATATCGTGTATTCGAATTAGGCTATAGCAATAGCGAGGCAGAGATAAGGTGTAAATAGATGATTTCGTGAAAAATTGCTCAATTGTAGTTCACTGGCACCAAAGGTCAGAGGGAAGAACACCAAATTGGCTAAGATAGATGAAGTGCAGGAGAGTTTGCAGCGGGTTTCACAGGCAAGAGTTGAAACTCAAAAAGTTACTACGCTCAACCGGTGAGTCGCTTTTCATCCTCCTGCATAATCATTCTTTCTTTACTGTAATATTGCAATTGTATTTGTTTCTGCAGGCTAGGTTATCATAGGTTGTTATATTGCCTTCATTGCCACTATTAGAGGTGGATCTTACATTATTGCAGGGGTTTTGGTAAGGTCTGGTAATTCTATGCAAATGTAGCGTATAGCTAGAAAGGTCTAAAAGTTGTGTCTGTGTGTAGCGTAATTAGGGTTTTTTTACCTTGTTCGTAAGGGTTGCATGTTACGCTAGGATAATATGCAATGCTACTTTCATCGCCGTTGTCAGGGACAGACCTTGAGCCGTTATAAGGGTTTGGGCGATTTTGGCAGTGCATTTTCAACATTAACCTATAACTTTTCAGGAGTTGAGAAGACCCTAATTTCGCATGATAAATGTTTATGTTTGAGTTGTTGATCTAATTTTCATGCATTCTATTGTACAGGGTTACACCGAAGCCCATCCTAATCGTTTTGGACATTGTGGACATTCTATGCTGTCTACATGCTCCCACAACCCATGTTCCTTCTCTTCATGCTCGTATGAAGGAGGAGACAATATGGTTTCAAAGAAGCACATGGGAGTTTCTACAATTTCTACTACGTAATTTCAATATCATCATCTGGTCGTATCTGCCAGCTGATGAAGTCGCTGCCATTCTAGAGACGCTACTGGTCAGGTCGACGTATAGCATCTTAGCGTTTCTAGTAGATGGTGCAGTCGAGACTAAACGGATGCAAGACCGTGCACAGAGTGCCAAGGGTTTATGGTGTTTTTCTTGGATCTGGGACATGCCCAGGTTTAACTATTACCACACCTACAATACTTTGTTTTTGGCCCACCATTTAACGACCTATTTCCAAAATCCACCTGGCGTTGTATACTACGCAGGCAGGTAAGCATTTCTATATCAAAGATAACATGTTAACTAATGTTTTAGTTTGTGTTAAGTGTAAAGAGCTGTCTGTGTTCTGGTGTAGATTTTTCATTAATGACATTGGCCTTCTGGGCGAGAATGATACATTGTCTGTGGCCGAAAGGGCTATAAGGGAATTTACTTTCACCAACAATGTGCGAGTCGGCGTCATGGGACAACTGGCATTCAAAATTCCACACTATCCCACTTGCTATGTTGATTTTTTTACGAAATGTAAACACCTCGAGTGGTTGGACAGTGAATGGGCTTTAGATCATCCTCTCATTGTTGCAGACGTGCAAGTGAAAATTCCCGTATTCCCTTTTCCATTTGGGCATGGTAAATACTATTTTGATGTTTAATTGTACAGAGTTGCTAGCTGAAAATGATATATAAGGTTGTATAATTTTGTTACATTGTCCTATTTTTTTGTGTTAATAGTCAAGGAATCATGGAAAATTACGATTATGGCCTTCAGTCGCGAGGCAAGTAGCGTCCTCTTCCGTTATGGTTACATAAAGGACACACAACGCTAGCTCGGCCATAGCACAGCCCTGGCTACGTTAACCAATAGTCTTTGGGAAGCCAAACTGATGGACCTATTTTTGGCCATAACCCCCAATGTTACTGTAGGCAAAATGTTAACTGTAGTCAACTCCTTCAGTGAAGACGCTAAGTGTGTTTGCATATGTGTACATAACGTGCATGTGAATTTTGACATAGACGCTCAACTATTCACTGATCTTTTTGCTGTTCCTTCTGATGGCTTTCCTATAAAGGAAAAGTCGAAGAGAAGTTCTAAACACTAGCCAGCTATAGAGGAGTGGTTCGGGATTAAGAAGGAGGCGAAGGGGATCCCTGCTGATAGGATCAAGTTGGCAGTGGCTAGTACTATTTATCCCCTTTTTGGAGCCCGAGCCTTCCCCAAGACACTCTCCCAAGGGAGAGTCCTCATCATAGAGCAGGCTCGGATTATGCGAGAGGTCATAGAGGAGGGGACTCGGTACAATTGGGCTAGCTATTTTGCTGAAGACCTACGCATTGAAATGATCAAGCTTCACAAGAAGCTTGAGTCCCATTTCAATGTACATTTTAACTTCTTCATAGCTTGCTTTTAGAGTTTTGCCAAATTCTTGGTAATCCAAAGGAATGGGGTCTGGGTGCAGCAGGACCATAACCAGATTTCCAAACCATGGATTTCCCATGTCTTCGGCACCACCTGGTTGCAGGACACTCTTGAAGGGATCGGGGAGTCATTTTCAATGACTACTAGGAACATGGTTGCACCCCTAGGTCGGGGCCCAGACAACGTGGATGGGGCACTATTCTCTTGCATCAACAATGCATCGAGGGGGAAGCGCCTGATGGCTGAAATTATGGATTCATCAGTGCCACAAAAGAAAAACCAAGGAGACTATCGAGCTAGCAGATGGGAAGGGTTAAACGGTACAAGTCAAGATTCAGAGGAATAAACCTCCAACCGGTAAGTAAAGAAACACCCTAATGGTGTGGACGTTGTTGCATTGTTGCGTAGGTGAGGTAGAGAAAACAACTGTAATCCTATACTAACTGATCATATTGCATATTATGTTATGTGACAGAGAAAAGAAAGGCTATGGAGCAATTGACCCCTGAAACAGGAGCTCTAGTTTTACGCCACGAAGGAGGGGCCCCAGTCTTGGAGGAGGAGGCCTCAGTTAATAAGGTGGATGACGCACAGGCTCCTGTGCGGCAAAAGGAAGTAGCGCTAGAGGATGTCGAATTCCTCTCAGCTGAAATGAGAAAAGGTCTGTGGTTTGTCCTTCGACGAGTTTGACTTTCACCGAATGCAACATATTTACGCTATTGTTTCTGGAGTTTTTTTTTATTTTTGTGCTAGTCATCGTAATATTTCAACTATCTTCATGTGTAATAGGTGATCAAAGCGTACCCTTGTCAACCATGTTGGTCCAACCTTGGGGCGAATTACCTAATAAATTCACCTTTATAAAAGGCATCGTCAGTGATATGATTGGCCGCTTGGAACAAGTCGATCTGGTAGTTGGTACATTACGATCGTTACGCAGGGTTACTGTATTGTGGCATTACGCTATTCATTCATGTCTAAGTTTTGCTTTATGTTATTAGGAGATCACCTTAGATGGGACTCGTCAGAGCCTATTGATTTAGACACCAACAAACCCCCATTAGAAAAGACAGTCGTGCTGTGCAACATTTACTATGAGATGTGTAAATGTGTCGTACGCTTGACTTGCTCCTTGTGGGAATGCCAAAATGTCAACGAAGACCTCTGGAAGAGGCTTCAGAAATCGGAGAAGGAAAAGGTGGCTCTAGCTACCAAGGTGGGGGATTTGAGGTCGCGGAATGAATACCTGTAGGCCTAGGGGACGAACAACGAGGACTGGTAGACAGCTATTATTGACTATGCCCATTATTGGACAGTCATTAGGAATAATGTCCAGAACAACCGGGAACTGGTCAAGCAGCGAATGCAAATGGATCTCCTGGCTCAGAAGAATCAAGATTGGAAGGACTTTAGCACAAGGGTACAAGAATGGGGGTAGATGCAGAAATATCACAAACATGTGTATAAGAAAGAAAGCGTTGCCTACCACTAGCATTACAGAGATTCTGCTATTGAAGCTCAATCCCTTTGGCTATTCCTTGACATCATTGGTGCTTTCAGAGCCTATGAGAAGTTCCATGAGAAAGTGATGGTAAACGCCTCTCCGAAAAGAGAAATAACTCTTCCTGGAGGGATGACTACCATTCCTTCCTTCTTCCGTGAACCACCCCAATGGACTCTTGTAGAGAAAGGGAAGGTCAAGGCTGGAGCTAATTTAGGAGATGGGGTTTGGTCTGAGCTTACTGAAGACGAAATCATCAGTGTCTATGGGTAGGCCTAGAGAAAATCCCATTTGCAACCGATGCAAGACCATCACAGGTAAATTGTAAGATTGCTGTATAGTTGTTATATCTAGTTTGGATGATAGTGCTAATACGTATGTCACGTCTAATTATAGGAACGACCTGAGGAGGATCCCCAGGAGGATGAGCATAATGAAGATGACATTCCTTTTGTAGCAGGTTTGCATGAAGCGGAACGGGGTGGAGATGATTGGTCCTGTGGTGAGCAACCTTATAAAGGAGAGCCTCATGGAGAGAATTGTCCCCATGAAGAGATGCGTCATGAGAAGGGTGGCCCTTATGAAGATGACCTACTTGAAGCAGAGGTGGAGCTGGTGGACATGAGCAATAGTGGTGACAAAGGGAATTCATAGTGTGGTTGTATTAGCCCCTGTTTTATTGTTGTGAACTGGGAAAAAAACAATGTTATTCTTTAACAAATTTTGATGCATTTCCTGTGATTTTAATGTTTCATTTTTTCTGCATGTGTAAAGCGTAAGTGGTCATTGATAGTTTAAGGACATTGCGGGCCACTAACTAGTTTAAGCGTATAGTGTAAATGACATTGCGAATTTAAAGATCTTGCTAGCCAAGTAAGCATAAAATGATGAACTACATTTGCCAATTTTAGGCCATAGCATGCCATTACTAGTTTAAGGCCATTTTGGGCCATCGCTAGTTTTAGGCCATTTTAGGCTTTTGCTAGTTTTAGGTCATTTCAGACCTTTGCTAGTTTTGGGTCATTTCGAACCTTTGCAGTGTAACGATAAGCATAAAGTGTAAAGATAAGGTAGAGTGTAAGTGGGACAACTGGTGGAAGGGTGAGCGTAAAGATAAAGTGAAGCATAAGACTAAGGTAAAGCCTAAGATAAAGCATAAATGTAGAGCATAAGTAGAACAGTTGGTGGAAGGGTGAGCGTAAAGATAAAGTGAAGCGTAAGACTAAGATAAAGTGTAAGATAAAGCATAAATGTAGAGCGTAAGTAGAACAGCTGGTGGAAGGGTGAGCATAAATCGTTTAATAGTTAAGCAATGTGATTTATTGTAATAGTTTACGCTAGCGTCATTTCTGCATTAATTCCGTAGCTATTTCTTAAGTGCCTTAAGCTTTGGTAATGCATAGGGATGGGGAGACCTATCACTATGTTCTCTTACACCATCATATTCCTCCTAGAATGGTAGTTCAGCCCAAATTGAACTGTCATCAGCCAATGCCTTGGCTTGTTCAAGTATTGGAATAG
Organism: Gnetum montanum; assembly: GCA_015680685.1. NCBI lineage: Eukaryota > Viridiplantae > Streptophyta > Gnetopsida > Gnetales > Gnetaceae > Gnetum > Gnetum montanum. The sequence goes on along the minus strand of MNCI01012436.1, from coordinate 14,018 downwards.
GAGGTTGGTCCTCGAGAATTTCAATTTCTGAACCCTGTTTCGTTTCTATGTTGTTTACAACCTAAGGGATCATTTTGTCACCATGGATGATCACTTCCCCTTCTACGTAGGGTAAATGAATCTCCTGATGGATAGGTGATGAAACTGCCCTTAGTTGAGCTAACCAAGACTTTCCTAGAATCAAGTTGAAGCCAGGAATCTCCTAGATAAAAATAAACATTGCATCTGTGGGGAATTGATCCCCTACCACAAAGTTAATATGCATAGTCCCTTTGACTTGTACTCGTGCCCTGTTGAATGACTTGAGACACGATGTTGTTGTGGGGCTGATCTGATCGATCAGGCCTAGCTTATCCACTATGGGATATGGGATGACATTAGTGGATGCCTCGTCATCTACATGTACTCTCCAGATTTGGTGTTGACCAACCCAAATGGTGATGAACATGGGTACCATTTTCACCTGACCCTTTTCTAGGTCATCCTTAATAGATTTGTTGTGAAAGGTCAATAGGGAAGGCCTAGGTTTTTCAGCGGCATGAGGCAACATGATGGGATGAATCACTTCCTCATCTACTGGCAAGTTTTCATCTATAGGTATAGACGTTAACATGCAAACCATGGCCTCATGGTGTTTTTGTGACGTCATGAGTAACTCAATGTTGTATTCTTTTGTTTTATAGCCTGTTTGACTTGTGCAAAGGCATCGAGGAGGTCCCACCCACGATCTAGCTACTTGTCGACCTTCTCCTCTTCCATTCGCCCCAAGAGATGAATTTCTCGAGGAAGAATAGCCTCTGGTCGAGGGTTACATTTTTTTGGACTAGGAGGAGATGGTTGTTTCTGTTGTTGCATTTGTGTAGTCTCACCCTTTTTTGAATGTGAGGCCAAGGGTGCTGAAGCAAGGGGTTTAGGCTTGAGAAACCCTAGTGTAGAATGGTTCTTAGCCGTGTCGGTTGTCCTATCCCCTTCCAATTTTTTGTTAAACAGTGGCTGGGGGATGGATCTGGAGATTTGCCCCTACACGACAGGGGTAGCTGATGGTTTAGGCACCCTGATGACAAAGGGTGCCCTAGATGTTGGCACAGGTAAGTCTGCGGCTTTACTAATGGTGGGTTGTCGAGCGATGGCTTGAGAAGGGGCTCAAAGGACAAAGGGTTGTCTCAGAGCACCATCCTTTGATGTTGATAGGCCTACCATCTGGTGTGGGCGAGAAGGCACTCATAACAAAAAGGGTTGCTTTAGTTGTGCCTGGCCATCACCTTCCGTACTCACCAAGTTGATGGTGTACCCTGCATTGTTCGCGTTCAACGGGTCTCGATACACATGCATCATCTGGTTTTCCAGACATGCCAGACTGCCACTATCTAGGATTAGATCACCGTTATCGATCATGCATTGAATGTTGTCTTTCAACGCCTAGTAGTAGTCTGTATCATGACCACACAATTGGTGGTAGTCACAGAATCGATCTAACCTGAAATACTTAGGAACTGGAGATTCATTAGGCAGAGCTAAAGAGGGATTCTTAAGTAACTCACAATGGCGTTTGTGGCGCTTCAGAGCCTTTTTAGATACTGTCTTATGTTGGATATGGCTAGTTCCCAATAGTTTCTTTAGGAGTTCTGAAGGTTTCACAGGCAAGGCCGTATACTTTGAGTGATCCCTGCACTTAAAGTTTGGCCTGGGTTGTGCAGGTGCCTCAGGGGCAGATGACTCCTAGCCGGTGCTGCTAGAGCTAGCCGTAGGCTCAGCAGACATTGTAGGTGCCCTCTTGTTGTTGTTTTTCTTCTTGGCACCTTCAACTAGAGTGGCCACTGTCGTCGTCGCTGCCTTGCCCTTGTCCTTACCTTTGTTATGGGCATTCTTGTAAACCACATACATAGGGTCTTTGCTAGTCTCTGCTACATCTTGAATGCTCTTAGTCTAAACAAAGGCTTGGCTGAGGGAGCGAGAAGTGAGGTAGTACAACGTTGACTTGATGAAGTTGTTAACTACCCCCTTAAAAATGGCTAACAGATGATCTTCTGCGATTGGTTCATGGATTTCATTCAAGGTTATGCTCCAACGCTATATAAATCTTTGGACCTGTTCGAGCGAATCTTGTTTAACTCCCATAAGTTGGTCCAATGTGACTTCCAGTTTTAGGTTGTATTTAAAATGCGTCACAAATTGAGTCAACATTTCTTTCAAGGATGAAATGGAAGAATGAGGAAGAACACGATACCAGTCTAATATCTGGCCATTGTTGCAATAACAAGGATTCTAACCTGAAAGTGACTAGATGGGCATTGGGATCACCCTCCCCATTATATTTTGTGAAATGGGGAAGTGACATCCCAGGAGGCAACGACAAAACAGGGACTGCTAGACTAATGGGATTGTCATGGTAGAAATTCATGACTTGTACCGTGTCAGAGCAAGTAGCCTTGAGGCATTTAACCTCTTCAATAAGGGTTTGGATAAGCTAAAAATCTTGATCCAAACCAGGGGATGAAGCAGTTGGCTAGCTAGGTTGGGTGCCATACAACTGCTGTGTAGAGGGTGAGAAATAGGGGAGTCGAGTGGTTGGTTGTGGGATATTTACGGTGGATGCGACCAAGGGTGGCATACCGTAAAGTGCATATTGTTGGCGTTGTTGCATAACAAGAGTGGTCCATTGGCCGACTGTGGGTTGCTAGATAGATCGTTGCGATTGGACAACAGGGGCGACCTGTTGCCCAACTATCGTTTGTGAAAGGAAACTTTGTACTGGATTTGGGACTGGATGGGTTACAAGCACGGTATGAACCTGCACCCATGGAATAAAATGTGTAGTTGTGGAAGTAGGTATCACAGATGGCATTCCAACTACTTGGGGTGGGAAAGTCACCCCTTCGTTAGTCTGAGATGGGGCTTGTACCTGCAGGAAAGAGGATAACGTGGTGGTCGGAGGAACGTTAGGTACGAGCACATGTGCTTGAGTGCTTTTGATTATGTTGAGAGGCATAGTCTCCCCCGTGAAAGGATGGAATAATGGATTCGCGTAAGTGTGTGGACTAAGGGTGTGGTACAAATCCCCGTGTTCAGATTGGGCTGCGAACTCATCCTCTTCCTCTTCATTTTGAGGTTCCATAACGGATTGATGTGAGGTTTGATTCCTAGCCATAAGGAGTTGTGATAGGAGCTCGTGATAGTGTTCGGTGAGCGGGATGAGATCATATGCGGCAGGAACGAAATCTTGACCTGCTTTGTAAATTAATTCATAATTTCTCTTAGCTCCCAGTTCGGTTCGGTCAACGGCCAATTTTTCTTGGATTTTGATGCAAATGAAATTATATTGTTTTGGCATCAAGATGGTGAATGGGGGATCCATACCCTGCATTCTTAGTGAGTGATGAGATGGTCCTTGATGACTCATCGTGCCGAGGGCAATTGTGGACTCAGCAGTGGTAATGGGACCTAAGTTTGTAATACAGAAGTTAGTAACAGGCATAGTAGTGGTAGTGTTGTGCACAGTGTCCATTTTCTACATGGATCGATAGTAACAACGACCAATATAAATATTTCAAAGGCGAAAGTGAAACAAGGCTAAAATTAGACTTTCTACCCTGCAGGATTCTAGAGGAATCGTCGGAGCGACCAATCTGTACCACATGATCTCGTAAACCACCATAGAGGTATTACATTTACGTTAGTCAAAAAATGGGTATAGATAGCTTATAGGATTACCCGTAAAATGTGGATCGGAGGTTTAGGCCCTCCTTCTAGCACCAGAATACTGTAACGACAAAAAAAATTAGTTGCTGGAAATACCGAGGAATTTTCGTGTACATAGTTTTAACCCTGAATTCATGTGAGGGCCGTGCTGAAAGAAAATGAATCCGAGGTGCCCTGAATGGTCTTGTCGATCAGACAGAAACTTACTTTATCAGTAAAAGTAGTCAACGATTTGTATAGAGAAACGATGATCTGATGCGAGAATTAATTGTATATTTACGAGGAAAGTGAGATTTGTTACTTGACTAAATTTGGAAATAATGCAATATGAATTATGAAAAATTGTTATGAAATTTCATGCAAGAAAAGCACAACAAACTGGATTTGAAAGAGATATATACGATCCTAGAATCTGGGATCTACCTTGCGAATAAAAGATGGAGAATGTAGCGGAGTTTTATAAGGTAGACTTTGGTTTGGACGAAGTATCTGCCACAAATAAGAAGCTACTCAGAGATTTAAACAAGCAAAAGGCCAATCTACCTTGTTCACTGGTCGAATAGGGACACAAGGGAGTTAGGCCTGAAGCAAAGTACTTGCGAACTTAAAATCTCTGGTCAAGAGCTTCTCGTTATTCCTGTCAAAGTTCTTATTTTGCCAATATTCTTACTCAATGTAGCTAGAATCACTGAACTTACCAATCTACTCAATTGTCAACCTATTAATTCTTTTTTGTCAATTTTTTGCACCCTCCTTTTGCATCTTGTTTATTGGGGTATTTATAAGATTAGGATCAAGAGATGAATGCAGTTTAGGTGACACGTGTCTCGGACCCACAAAATGTTTGTCGACTGATGCACGATGGCTGAAATCTGCACCATTATGCTGTACTACACTCTAAAGCGTAGCGTAGCATAATCTGCCTTTACCTTTAGCACCACAAGCTGTCTTACGCTTACGGTGCCCTGTGCTATATTACGCTGCATTGTGCCACATTACTCTGCATAGCGTAATTTAGCGTAACATAGCGAACCTTCAAAGTTTCAAGTATTGTTATTGCATATCTGTTGCTTCCATCAAGCCTTCCTAGGGACTTTTACACTGAGTTGCATAATGTAGCGTAACAAGCCCTTAATCGAAAGAAACGGACTAGCCGAGATGCGCAACATGTTGTGAATCTTCACCCAAACTGCTAGATCCTGCTAAATCATCTTGACCTTGCAATTTCATGATGTTTCAATTCCAACAGTAGATAAAGAATGGTATGGAGGTCTTTATGGATGAATTATCCACTTATGGAGCAAACTTTGATCAAGCCTTAGACCGGTTGGAGCAAGTGTTAAAAAGATGTGTAGAAACCAATTTGAGGCTCAACTGGCAGAAAATCCATTTGATGGTCCAAGAAGGCATAGTAATAGGGAAAAAAATCTCACATACAAGGATAGAGGTAGAACCCAAGAAAATCAAAATTATCCAAGGAATTACCCATGAATCAGAAACTGTCAAAGATATTCAGTCATTTCTTGGACATACTGGCTACTATAGGAGATTTATTGAGAACTTTTCAAAGGTTTCCAAATCATTGGTGGAATTAATGAAAAAGGACGTACCTTTCAAGTGGACCAAGGAATGCGAATTAGCTTTTCAAACTCTGAAATAGAAGCTAGTAGAAACACCCAATCTACAAGCTCCTAACTAGTCCAAACCATTCCATATCATGACTGACATGTCCAACTATGCTTTAGGAGTTGTACTTACACAGTTAGATGACCAAAAGCATCCTTATTACATCCACTATGCAAGTAGAAGTATCACTGGTACACAACTTAACTACACTACCACAAAGAAAGAATTAATGGTTGCAGTGTTTGCACTAGAAAATTTTAGACACTATGTATTGGGATATAAAGTATCTATACATATAGATCATAGTGCAATCTAGTTCCTCATGAATAAGCCAATGGTAAGCCCTCGTATCATACAATGGCTTGTAATCTTACAAGAGGTTGATTTAACGATGATCGATTGCAAGGGCACTAAGAATGTAGATGTTAATCATTTATCTCAGTTGCGATGGGACAACAAAGAGGATGAGTATCCAATTTATGATCATTTCCCTAATGAATTTCTCTTTCTTGGTGTAGTGAATAATCAATCATCCATGGAGAAAAATTGGTACAGTAGCATTCTTACCTATCTCCTCACCTACCAAACACCACAAGAGTTAAACCTTAATAAAAAACAACAATTTCTTCATCAAGCCAAGTACTTTATGGAGATCAATGGGCAACTTTACAAAGTGTGTCCTGATGGCTTGGTTTGATAGTGTGTTCCTGATATAGATTGACTGTGAGTTCTCCAAGATGCTCATGAGAGTTCTTGTGGGGATCATTACGCTAGAAGACAAACGACCATCAAGATCTTGCTTGCAGGATATTATTGGCCTACATGTTTTGGGATGTCCATCAATTCATCCAATCTTGTGAGCACTATCAATGTGATGGGGGAATGACTGCTAGAATGGAGGGTTCACAACAATGGATCCAACCGTTAGAACCCTTTGACATTTGGGGAATTGATTTTATGGGGCCAATTACACCAATGTCCAATGGAAAATCCTATATCATTGTTGTTGTTGATTACCTAACTAAATGGGCAGAAGCAGCTTCTGTTAAGGATTTTACATCATCTACAGCTACATGAGTTGTTCAACAATAAATCATAAATAGGTTTGGTGTGCCTCATGCACTTATTTTAGATAATGGAACCCACTTCACAGGTGCAACTTTTCAAAAATTAATACAACACTTAGGGGTTGAGCATAAATCGACTACACCATACCACCCCCAAGCAAACAGTTAAGCAAAAGTCACCAATAGGGAGATTACAAAGATATTGACAAGAACCATTAATAAGTTTAGGCAAGACTAGAGCACTAAATTGAATGATGCTATTTGGGCATACCACTCCACATGGAAACTCCCTACAGGCTACTCTCTCTATGAGTTAGTGTATGGTAAATTACCAATGATTCCCATTCAAACTGAGCTTCATACACTATCCACAACATGTGATCTCAACCTTGACCTTGATCTATCATAGAAACAATGGTTAATAACCCTTAACTTGCTAGATGAAAATCGACTAGCTGCCCTGTCATCTAACGAGTTACACAAGGCATTCAATAAACAACATCATGACCTAAGGATTAGGAAAGTTAAATATCAACTGGGAGATAAGGTTCTCTACTGGAATCCCACACATGTGCCACAACATACTAAATTTCAAAAACTGTGGGAAGGACCTTATATTATTTATGCAACTTTTCCTTCAGGGACCATGACAATATACAAATCTAAGAGCCCAGACAAGAAATTGTTGGTCAACGTACAATAAACCAAACCTTTCTATGAGCTTAGGACAACCAGTACACATGCTACCTCTCTTGATGGAAAACCCTGCTCACTATTTTGAATCTCCTCCTTCCAACTTAGTCATGGGGGAGATGGTCACCTATGCTGACTATTCTAGGCCCTTAGTTCTTTTTGAATTTTTATTTTACACATTCTTTCAACTTTTCTTATTATTTTTTTACACAATTGTTCATGTTTTTACTATTTCTTTGTTTTCTTGATTTACTTTTATTTGTCATCTAATAAGTACTCATGATGGTGGATTGACTTATATCATATTGATTACTAATGTTTGATTTTTAACTTTGAATTATGATGCTGATATTAAGGTATGGTTATTTTGGTAAAATAGGCAATGAGTCCACGCCGTCCACTCATCCATAAAACTCTATGGTTTCATTTGGCTTGGAACTTTATAGTCCCCTTTTTCTAAGTAAACTTGTTAATGAATTAGTGGTTGGGTACTTTTCAAACCAAGGAAAGACTCAAAGGATGAAAAGAGTGTGACTTCAAGGGGATTCGATACATTTGTGCTAGCCATTCTTTTAGGGTGCTTGGATGCTTGTTTCTTCGATTTTCCACCATTCTGACATCATTCAAAAATTAGGAAGCTGAGTGAATAAAAATAAGTCTTTACATGGTGTGGTTCTCATGCAAAGAGAGAGAGAGAGAGAGAGAGAGAGAGAGAGAGAGAGAGAGAGAGAGATAAAAGTGAGAATTCAAATCACACCCATTAGACATAATAAAGAAATATGGGCTACAAGCACTGGTTATGAAACTAGAAAGACATGTTACCCATGCCTAAAGGTTCCATCTAACTAAAGCCCTTTCTCACTTCTTGCTTCTCCATCTCGCTCTCCTTAGGAGGGTGGTCACTCTTTGTGAAGGCATTCTTGTTACTTCAAGAGGATGGATTGGCCAAGTGTATTGATACGAGGTCACTAAATGTGATTGGTTTGAGTCTAGATTTGGGATGAAGTTCTACTCGGTCATATTAACCATGAAATGCACAAGGGGCTTTACACAACCTTGTTCTTGGGATTCCATTCCATTCTCTCCTCTCCATCTTTCTTCCCATTTCCCAACTCATTATGGGTTTTATCATTAGTCCATTCTAGGTTGATGCATTGTTTTTCTTTGGTGAATTCTTGTGGGTAAGTTTTTTAACTCTTGCTTCCAAATGACATTCCTAGAGCCTACAGACTCTTTGGTTTGTGGGTTTGTCAAGGCATAAAAGGCATGAGCCTGCTTTGGCGAGGACCCACTAGCATTCCCTTTTGGTGCAATTGTTAAGTTATTTTCCTTAAACATTTCCTACAATCAATCATTTCTTATTTCATCCCCATCCATGACATCCATTTTATTGGCGTTGTCATTGATATTTTTCATATTTCTTGTTCCTCATGTTTTTTCATCTTATAGCTACTGGAGGTTCACTCTCAGTTGTAAGGGCCCTAGCAAAAATTTTTCAATTTTCTCCATTTTACTATTTTCCTAACCCCTACACATTGGTAGTCACTTATGATAAATCTCTGAACTAGTTTCTACCATAACCACAACTCAACCAATACGCTTCATATTGAGGCAAGGTATCAACTGCATTGTGGTTTATCTATCCTTGTTCATTTGTGACTATGTTGTGTGTGCAAATGGCGATCATACAAACAATGGACTGGGCTTGGAGCAAGAACTTAGGATGGACCAAAATTGGAGCATTTATGGATAAAGAATGAAAGGCGCAATCTTAGCATTGGCGGCAACATGCTTCATTTTCTTTCTCTCTCTTTCTCTACAAGCTGCCAAATAAAGGCTTGGATATCATTTATGTAAGAGTGTTCACCACAATGGTCATGAACACTAATGTTGTAATATGCTTATTGATTTGTTTACTGGGCACGTTGAGTCTATCATCCCATTCCACCGTCAGTTGTGAGTTAGTCAATAATCCTATACCTTCCCAATATTTTGTAAAGAACTTGTTTCCTTTCTCCTATAATCGAGGATGAATTTTCATTCAGTTGTGGGGGATGATGAGAGCAGTTACTCTAATTATTAGAGTGGTTACTCTAGCGATTACTCTAGTGGTTACTCTAGTAGTTACTCTAATTATTAGAGTGGTTACTCTAGTAGTTATTCTAATTATTAGAGTGGTTACTCTAGCGGTTGCTTTAGCAATTATTCTAGTTATTAGAGTGGTTACTCTAATTATTAGAGTAGTTGCTCCCAAGTCTATAAATACAGTGCCCAGGTGCACAATTGGGAAGAAGTCTTTCAATAGTCAAGTAGCAAAACTCTTGCAGTCTGTTTGAAAGTTAGAGTATTTTCCAAGTGTTTACAGTAGGAGGTCTAAGTGTGGATGGATCTTTGTTCGAGCATTGTGTACCTGAGCACACCTTGTGTATGGTAATAAAGATGAGCTCTTCGATTCATCCTTGCAACACTTGAGATTTGTTTTCTTACGAATTTATTTTATTTTATTTTCTTATGCATTTTTTATTTTATTTTATTTTATGCACTTTACATTTCTGTTATTAGAACAAAAATTCATTTTGATCAATTAAGCAAATCATTAAATTACACAAGCACGACCACTTCGGGCATGCATGTAATGCTTGGTAACCTAGTAACGATTAGCGTTTGGTAATCCCAACAGTGTTGCACTGGTTTAGGATGTGTACAACAAGTGGGAATGGATGCTTGTGTTAGGATTAGTTAGAAATTAGTTAATGAGTAGTTAAGTTAAATTAGTCACCTAGTTATCTCTCTCTTTCCCTATTAGCACAGGGCATAAAAACATCAAAGATATAAAAATCATATGCCTCAAGCTTACTTAACCATACAATCGTGACATACAAGTAAGTTTGGGAAGACAACGATCAATCAACCCATCCTTGTTCCACAAGGGTGCATAAGCACTTAGTCCTTGGAATTCGATCAAATCATGTGTGAAATGCTCATATTCGTATGGTTGAGAGTAGGGGTACCTCGCCACTCATCAATGCATTTACTAATCTTACATTATTCATGATCAAACTTTTAGCTTTCATCAAACTTTGGAATCTCACGATAAAATTGATACATTTTCCTGAAAGTCTTGATATTCACATATTCAATTCTTAAATGTCATTTTAATAATTAATATTGTTCAATTGATACATATATAATTTCAACATGGTAATTGACAATTTTAAATATACTATTGCATAGCATACCATAGGCTAAAATATCATTGTCATGGTGTACTATGTAGTATGAAGTGTCATGAACATTTTATTTTTAAATTGAATGCACAAACCATCATTTATGAGTTGAATATTTTTATGGTGTGATTTTGGTTTCTTCTTTATATTAATTAACAAAGAAAATTATCTGTAAAATGTCATGAGGCACCAAAATCAATATACATAGAATCATCAAACATGTCATTACTTATAGTGAGGGTATTAAAGTCCACCATGGGAGGTTGTACCTCCTCCTTTACAACATTGATGAACTCATGCGTAGACTCAAACTATTTTTCATTCTTCTTATTAACTTAATCCTATTTTTAACAAATCTATTAGAATACTATTTTATTATGACCTTAGATTCCAGATTATTTGGATTATCATAATAATGATCTATATCATGATGATGCTATTGTTTATGAATGTAACAATACCTCAATGTGCATTATCTTTTTCAATAATTCTTTGTCTTTATCACCATCGCCTAGGAGGAGACTTCTACATTAGAGGCATATGCATTCATCTCAACTTCTTCTTCTATGACTTTTGCATATAATTCCATCATAGTGTATGTTTTTTCACCATTCTTCATGGTTTGAAAAAATACATCATATGATGGTGGAAGTGCTCTTAACAAATAGAATTTAATAGTTTTGTCTCATATCTAAGCATTTTGTACTGTGAAGTTGGCTTGCAATGTAAAGACCTTTTATACAAGAGTAGCAATTGGTTCACTTTCCTTTAGTCTCAAGGAGTTCAACTGATTTTATAATGATAGAATTTTGGATTCATTTTTAACTTCAAAACTCCCCTCAAGCTTCTTCCACATTTTTGTATGCAAAATCTTGTTTCTCTACCAATTGTACAAAATATTTAGACATACTTAGGGTAATCAACATTTTTGTCATTTTGTTATTATTATCCACCATGGCGATTTCCATTAATGTTTCTTCAAGGTATTTTCCTTGAAGTAAAAATTGTTGACATTTGGTATGTCAAAAATCTTGGAAAATGGAGACTGTGGAAAATGTGCTTGTGTATTTTACAGGACCTGGAAAGGACAAGAATAAGATGACAAGAGTATGATGAGATTGAGACAAAGAGCATTGTGAGATCAGGACCAAAGCTTAGATGGTGTCAAGATACTAGGTCAAGACAAAGAGCAAGTTGAGAACAAGATGAGAGCTAATTTGTGAATTTGAGATGACAAAGTCTCAACTAAAAGATAAAGATGAAAGATGTCAAGGATGAACAAAGCCTAGAAGTCAAAAATAAGGTGTTCTAGTATCTCCCAAGACATCCTAGAAGAACAAAACATGTCTAGAGTTAAAATCTTAGATTCAAGCTAGATGTCCCACAAAAATAGCAGACATCCCAATTGTTCTTGAGACATTCCAGCTAGGACGTCCTACTTGCAAGCATAGAAATTCAGTAGTATGTTCCAAGCTTGAATGAGACATCCCAACTAGCCATTGTAAAAATTCCCATGCTTATTTGACAAGGACAGAGGTTATAAAAGAAATAAAATCTTTGTGAAAAATACAAGCACTATTCATATGAATAGTCCTTCATTATATACATCTTGTGAATTGATTTGTTCTTTAATTCTCTATCTTTTGTGAGTTGTATTTTGTATTATGAGATCCTCAAAGCAAGGAATTTGTAAAGTAGGGTTACATTCTCTTCTTGATTCTATTTCTCTTGTTGTAAGCTCTACATGGTTGATGTGCTTCTTACGAGAAGGTGTCTATTGATCTTGTCAAGAGCTTGCAAGGTTGAGTGTGTTTTGTAAGAGAAAACACTTCGTGCAGATCTCACGTCATTGTAAAGGTTGTGGGATCCTTAAAACCACATTTTGAACTTGTTGGAAGCTTGAAGGGTTGAGTGTGTTTCTTGAGAGAAAACACTCCTTGCGGAGCTCAAACTTTGTAAAGGTTATGATGTGCTTGAAACCACATTTTTGAAGAAACAAAGTCCAGAGGTGTGCAAGGATTCTACCCTCTAAGTGTGGAAGTACCCAAGTTGTGGAGCCATGTACATTTGGTTGAAGTTATGATTGTCTTGGTTGTTTGAATTGGTGGAACTTATTCCTTCCTCCACTTTCCCCTCCCCCACCCCCTCTTTCTCTAAGTTCTCAATCCTCAAAAATTTCATTTCGAGTTTATACATATTGTATTGAAGGATTTAGAACTGGAACTCATATTCTTACCTTCATCATGGTAATGTAAAAAACTTGTTGGAAATTCTTAGAAGTTCCTCTTAACTTTTAAGATTACTCACCATCCTCCTTTGATATCATGTTAAGTTTTCCAAGACATTCAATTAGTAATCTTATAGTGAGAGAAGACAAAACTATATTTTCATATATATAATCATGTGTGTGTGTGTGTGTGTGTGTGTGTGTGTGTGAAGGTTATTTAAGCTATGTGAAACAACTTGTCTTAGAGATAAACTATTACAATAAAATATAACTTACCAAAATAGTTAACAACACAACTTAACAAATATTAATTATAATTTGTGTTTTGTAACTAGCTTTGTTACCACTATAATGGTGATAACATTGTGATGATGTACAACAACAATGGTGAANTAATAATAAGCTAGTATCTACTAGATATTTATTGGTTGTGAATCTTTTAGTTAAGACTCAACTTTTGTATTTAACTAATAAGCAATAAAGGTATACCTTGATTGTCTAACCATCGTAAAAATAAGTGTATAAGACGACTTTGTTGTATCCCTAGAAAACAACATGGTTAAACATTGTGTCTTAGAATGAACATCAAAATGGACATAGTTTTATTTTATTAGAAAGAATTAATTGATGAGGGGAAAAATTGGCTTATTAAGAAGGTAGTGATTGAAATGAAAATTGAGATTGATGATCATTGGGTAGAGTGCACTCCAATATTAGCCATGATAGTGGTATTTGATTACAAATACAAGGTTTTTTTTTTCATACACTACTACAATAATTTGTACAAGGAACAAAACATAAATTGCAATATCTTTATGATGAACATTAAGTTTTCTACTCCCAATTAAATTCAAAATGTAATTTATTAATAATGTCTATTTGAATATGGGGATAATATGGTAAAAGTATGTCATACATTATGCATAATTGTTAATCATTTTTATTTTATAAAATATTGACTTCCTTTATTTTGCATTTGTGTTTTATAATTAAACTCAATTTCATATATTCTCAATTACAAATTTATTTTAATGAACTAATGCTAAAGGCTTATGATAAGATATATAAATTGTAGTTTTGGAAAAATATTGGTATTTCACAATAGCTTTATATTTTTAGGGCCAATACAATCCTTCCCCAAACTTCCTCAAACTTAATTGTCCTCTCTTGATTTTTCAAAATAATTAAACTCAATTTGATATATTCTCAATTACAAATTTATTTTAATGAGCTAATGCTAAAGCCTTATGATAAGATATATATGTATATTGTAGTTTTGGAAAAATATTGGTATTTCACCATAGCTTTATATTTTTAGGGCCAGTACCATCCTTCCTCAAACTTATCCTCTCTTGATTTTTCAAAATATCAAAAGATATACACCTAAATATCCTTAGAATTAGAAAATTTTCTTATGTAAGGTTAGCTGAATAGATAATTTTATTAATTTATAAATAAATAAATTTCAAATTGGAAATG
>MNCI01012435.1:61207-73987 GCA_015680685.1 Gnetum montanum | reverse complement strand
ACTTCATTCTCCTGAAGATGCTTCAAAATTCTAGGCTTCATGCATGACCATTTGAGATTATTGACTAAATAGTCAATCCTTCTTGCCATGTTAATAAAAAACCTAGATTTGGATACAATTGAGTCAAACTAGAAGAAGATTCTTGAGGAGACATATTAACGNCCAAGGAATTGAAAATTTTCATGTGTATCTAATCGATGAACCATTCATTTTAAGAATAGATTCAGCCAATCTAGCCACACTAATGAAAAGGAAAATCACTACATCACCAAAGCTTCAACGCTATGCATGGTGGCAGTTTTTGTTGTCCCAGTATGAATTTTCAGTTGAACAAATTTCAACAACAATGAATTCCTTACCTGATGCTCTGACAAGGGAGATGAAATCTATTATGAAAGCTTTCATGATGAGAGCCTCACTGTTAAGTTCTGGTGAATCACAACTAACTTAGCTATCACAAAGCGAAGAATGGCACAATTGGCCCCTTAATAATTTAGAACAACGAGTACACTGGTGCAAAAACATTGTTAATATGTCTCCTCAAGAATCTTCTTCTAGTTTGACTCAATTGTATCCAAATCTAGGTTTTTTATTAACATGGCAAGAAGGATTGACTATTTAGTCAATAATCTCAAATGGTCATGCATGAAGCCTAGAATTTTGAAGCATCTTCAGGAGAATGAAGTCTTAGATAACATTCTACTCACATGCCACTAGCTATTTACAAATCAATTTGCTCGCAATTATTTCACAACATTATTACAATGGAACGAATGGGAGACATCACTTTATGTCAGTTTCCAACATATCAATCTTTATGTAAAAATCACATGCTTTCAAAATGAAGTAAAATTGAAATGACTACCACTTATGCTTGAAGACAGCTAAGAGAATCCAACTTCACCACCCAGCTTGCTCAAAGAAATGGCACGCTTGATTCGAATGTGTCTAGATTGTCAATGCTCAAGATCAAAAATGTGTGGGGTCCATAGAGTAATACTAAAAGCACTCTAGAATTATTAAAGTTGACTTATGCATGTTGTATGATCATTGTGCTTATGCTTGTAATAATTATGGTTGTGTGGTTTGTATGTGAATAGCATCGCTTGCATGCTACGCTAGTATGGTTTCTATGTCATATGTCAATAATAGAGCTTGACCTTATCCAAGGCCAGCTCTCCACCTTCTCCCATCTATAAATATCCATGTAATTTGAATCATCGCAATTTGAAGGAATGAAGTTTGCAATCTGTTTGTATACAATTGTTTACAGTCTTAGTGATTGGGATTGAAGGTTCTTAAGTGAATCGAACCTCCTTAACTTTGGCCAAGCGGCTTAGATGGAAGGAGTAATGAATAGCAAGAGTGCCTTCAGTGGATACCTCACAGTCTCTCGATTTACTATTCGGCACCTCTCTTGAGGGACGTTCATTTTTCAAATTCTGTGATCATGAATTCTATTTACTTTTGGTTGTTTTAAGCCTTGTGGTTACCATCTCACTCTGCGCAATTTGTCATCTTGCTCCACCCTCACTCCACCTTTGATCTTGCTCCACCCTCGGTTTACGTTTGATCTTTCCACTCCACCGCTATTATCACCATTACCTATCGCATCTTTTCCTTCTCCAACCTCTTGGCATGCTCACATAAACGATTCCATCTTTGACCACTTGCTCCAACAAAACCTGAGAATCTGCAAGATTGGCGAGCACCCCCAAAGCCAGATGAAGATATGTATTCAAATGATCCAAACGAGACTATCACCAATGTTAGATGGGCTACCACATAATTAATTAAATCAATAATGGTGATAGATGGGAAACTGGTGATGTATAACTAGTAAATTGTGTGGTCTATCTCCCAAATGTGTAGCCATAATATTAGTCATGGGGGAGATGCTCTAATTAGTCGTAATTTTGTTAGCTGCATTGACAAGGCCTCGTTGATCCATTGTATCATGCATCAATGAGGCCCCATCAATGTAGTATCTATATTTTGCCTATAAATACGCATCTACCAACTACATTTATGGTAACAAGATTTTAGTAGTAGTGAAGCTCTTGTAGTTTGTTCATTTGAGAACTAGAATTTTTCTCCCGAATGCCCGTAGCAGGAGTCATTGAGTGTACAGATCTTTATCCGATCATTGTTGTACCTGAGCACAACAATGTGTGCAGTAATAAAGAAAAGCTTTCTAATAAACCTTGCAGCATTCTAGATAGATTAAATATTTTATTTATGCATTTAATGTTTTCAATTATTTATTAAATATTTTTAATTATTTATTAAATGCTTTCTAGTAATTAAGCTAATGAAGTAGTTAAATAGGATAGGCCAAGTAGATTAAACACATAAGTATGACCACTTTGAGCTTAACATGTATTCTCTTGGTAATCTCAGCAGTGTTATCACTTGGTATGCCCAATAGCATAGTGCTTGATAACCCAACAATGGATATGTAGGTTTAGGATGTGTGCGGAAACTAGGACCAGATGCTTATGTTAGGACTAGTTAGACACTAGTTAATTAGTTAATCCACTTACTTTTATCTCCATTTGAACACCAAACCATAAAATAGAATATGATTAAAATCAGATGCCTCAGTTACACTTAACCATACCAGTGTACGTCACAAGTGTAATTAGGAAGACAACGATTAACCTGAAGATAAAGATTCACTTCCTAGAAGACTAGTGCATTGGAAACTACAAAGTCCACAAATTTTGATCAAATCACGTGTGAATGCTTGTGATTCATATGGTTGGGCATAGGGGTACCTTGCTACTCATCATGCTCCATCTTGGTTTAAGAACTAATAAGTGTTTTCCACTTTTTTGTTTTACAAATTTTTCTCATTTTCTTATTTGTTCTAAAATTTTTTGATTCTTAATATGTTTTTAATTTCTTAATATTTTTCTTTTCTTTATACTTTTCTCTATTTTGGAGTCATTTTCTTTATGTTTTATGAATCATTTCTTATGCTTCCATTAATAATATTGCCAGTCATGATGTAGAAGTGAACACTATGTGTTGGGTTTTTGTGCGATGCTATTAAGATGATTAGGTAAGTAATTGTGTAAAGCAGTGAGACCACCTCATCAATCCCTCTAGTTCTTTGAATAAAAGATATTTTTCATAAAAACAATTTGGTTCTTCTTTCATGAAACTAAAATTAATCAATAATGATTGTACCTTGAAGAAAGAAGGAATGATCAAGTGGGAATGGTAATAGGTGTGACCTCAAGGGGACTTGTTGGGTTCTATTCATGACTTCCTTCATGTGGTTTATGACTCCTCTTGGAATGTATCATCACTCCTTCTTTGACTAATAATAGAAAGCTAAAAGTCTTTGCATGGTGTAGTTCCCATTAAAAAATAGAAATAAAAAACAAAAAAAGCAAAAAAACAAAAACACAAAACAAGAGAGAGAGAGAGAGAACAATAATGGGAATTCAGAACACACCCCTTAGACATAATCATGAGCTACAAGCTCTAGTTATGGAGCTAAAAAGACATGTTACCCATGCTTGAAGACACCCCTCTAACTAAGGCCCTTCCTTCCTTCTTCTTTCTTCTTTTCTTTTTAAAGTGATGATTGTTCTTTAACATGGTTATGGACTCATCGTGGTCAGCAAGAAGGAAGACATCAATGCAAGGTCACTGTTCATGGTATGGACTTGGTCTAAACTTGGATGGATAGGTATGATGATCATTTTAATCACATTTTTCACAAGAACCTATTGTGAACATGGTTAAGTACCTTACATCCCGATCTCTCCAATTCCTTCTCATTCCATTATTCACCTCATTGCTGCATGTGATTATGGTTTTGTGTAGTATAGTGTAACATCCCAACCATGATAGTTGTGTGTTGTTTGGGATAAAGGCATGATCTACAGTTAACTTCTAGGATGCCCATGAACATCTATAGAAGTAGTTATGCAATGGCATTATGGCAAGAGCCTGAGGACCCACTTGCATAACTTTTGTTGATCATGGCTTTAAACTAACCTTCACATATTCTAAAACATCAATGATAGTTTCTCTAAATTTTTTCATGATTTTGAAATCACATCTCATTTGTTTTATTAATTTTTCCTACTTTTCTATTTCCATATCCATTAATATTTCTTGGCCATCTTATAAATTAGACATTTGGTATTAATTGTTCGAAAACTTATGTGCTTCTAGAGTCACACTTATTAGTCATGGGGGCTATAGATGTCCTTTTTGATATTTTTCTAACATCCTATTTTCAAACATCATGGTAACTAACAGTAATTAATCAAAATAATGTGAACAACTTGATGATTTTAGTTACCTCATAGCCTTGGGCATAGTACGTTGTCATCACCTTAGATAAACTAAAGGATTCAAAAAGGGTTGATTATTAAGGAGAAAAATTTACCAAAGCTAATGTTGATCCTTTAGTGACTACAGGCGATGCTAAAAGAAATGCTTAAGGAAGAAGGACTTTTACCAAGAATGAAAATGAAGCCAAGAGGGGAACAATGGAGCATATGCCCATGGACAAATTATAGCACATATAAGATAACAGCTTAAACTTTACATGTTTGCTAGATCCATGGGACGATGAGAAGAAATTTTAATCCACCCTTCAAGAATGTTCTGCAAAACCAAAGAAGCATCGACATAACAATCAAGGTTAAAAATCTGCCACCACTAGCAACAACAAGAAGAATCATCTTCAAATTTTGTAATTTTCAATGTTTTTCTAGTCTTTTTGTCACTCTATCATATTGTATGCATCCACTTGAATAAAATTTTGTAATATGGCACTCAGAGTCAGTCAATAGTTAGCGTCATTTAATAATCCCATCATTCCCAATTTTTTGTAAAGAAAGCTCAACCCTATCTTGTTAACTCAAGGACAAGTTTTCACTCAGTTGTGAAGGTATGATGAAGCATTAGTTGGTTGCATTGACAAAAGCATGTTATGGCAAATGCCTCAATGTAAATGTCTTGATGCATGCTATCGCATCTATTAGTTATGTTGACATAACCATGTCAAGGCAAATGTATCAACGTAGATGCCTCAATGCATGTTGTTGCATCTATTTGAATAAAAAGTTAATTTCTATCAACTCTGATATTAGATATATGATATCAAAGCCTCAATATCAGGGGCCAAGAAGCGATGTCAGATATCTGATATTGTGGCATGTGTGTTGGCCTATAAATATAGTGCTTGGGCACATGGTTGGAGCATAATTGAGTCAATAGGGTAGCCAAACTCTTGCAGTTTTATTTCATAGTCTTTCAAAATAGTCAATGAGTGCCTATAGTGTGATGTTAAGTGATTGTGTGGCATCTTTATTCAAGTGTGATGTACTTGGACATGTTACATGACCAGCAATAAAGATCGAGATTACTTTCATCATTATAGCATCCACTTAGATTTATTATTGCTTTTAATTGCTTAAATGTTTACTATTTTCCTTAGTTAATGTTTTCATTTATTGTTCTTTATTATTCTTGCCATTAAGAAGAATGAGTATGACTAATTGCAAGTGCTTAAGTGTAATTACTTAGTAGCCCAGCACTATATCATTTAGTATGCCTAGTAATGTATGCTTGGTAATTCCAGCAATAGTTACACAAAGTCCAAGGCATATGCGAATAGTTAGGGATGGATACTGATCGCATGTATGCTAGTTTAGATTTTCCTTTTCATCATTAACTAGCTTAATTAATTAATCTCTTTATTATCATTAGGAGTAACTTAAGGCTAAATGATGTCAATCATCATATGCCTATCTTTGGACTAAACCATACATGACAAAGCTACCACTAGTCCAAGTGGGAAGATAGTGAACTACAATCAAGGCATAAGGATCTAGATGCACAACTAGTCTCATCCACAGAATTCAACTGGATCGTGTGTGAACACTTGTGATTTGTATGGTTGGATGTAGGGGTACCTCGCCATTCATCAATTTCTAAACTAAAGATATGGAGATATGCTCTAGAATTAAAAGACTTAAAAATTAGTAGAAGTAAGATAGAATATATAGAATGCATTTTCAATAATAACATAAATAATGGTAAAATATAAGTGACAACCCAATGCCAACAAGTTTCTCATTGCAAGTAATTCCACTACCAAGATTAATGTTCCAATTAGATGGTGAAATTGATAAAGATATAAGAAATAGGATTAAGGTAAGATGGTCGAAATGGAGACAAGCTAGTGGTGTTCTACATGATCAAAGAATTCCAATAAGAAGAAAAGAAAAAAATTTAGAACAACATTTAGGTTTTCTATGTTAGGTAGTACAAAAGAGGCATGAACAACAAATTAGTGTAGTAGAAATATGAATGCTTAGATGGATGCTGGATGTTACCAAAGAAAATAGATTATGTAATATATATATTGAACAAAGGCTTTAAGTGGCTTTTATTTTAGATAAGTTATAGAAATGACATCTTAGATGAATTTGATATATGCAAAGAACATTAAATACAAGCCTATAAAGAAAGGTTGCTACATTATTGTATTAAGAAAATTATTGAAAGGAAGATCATAAAAGACATTGATAAAAATATTTGAAGATGACATGAAAAAAATATAAATAAGAAAAAGTATAGCTTTTCATAGATACAATGGTAAAAAAGAACTCATGCAGTTGGTCCTATTTGTAGGGACGAGGCTAGGATGATGATGATAATGATTATACCTACAAGTTACATATCGTAAGTTTTTAAATATAAATTAATAATTCTATAAATCACATGTACATGCCAGTTGAAGACATGGTAAAAATATATGTTTGGAAACTCTAACATTAGGTAGACAATTAGTCATAATATATCATCATCAAATCCTTTGCCTCCCTTAACATCTAGCTCATCATAGATGGGATAAAGTTACTAAGATGACAATGATATTGAATAATATAATCAACCCTTCTCATGTATCATACTAGATATATTTTCTAGGATGTATTTATTGTCAACTTATTTTAACTTTGACACCACCTCTATATTGATATTCAATAATACATTTACAAATGATGTCAACGAAGCATTGCTCACTTAGTATTATGTTGGTTGTACAACTTGAGTTTCAATTTTGACATTCCCCATGTGTAAATTGTAGTGCCTTAGTTTCATAATTATATCTCAAAAAATTATATATTAATATATTTAGTTTATACAACCATCACCAACTATGAGTCAACATCATGATTTAAGATTTGTATATCAAATGCTAAATCTGTAATAGTATGTGAATTAGGGAGGGTGTGAGTGGACTGTTAGACACTTAAAAATAAATAACCATTTAAAAACATATTAAGAGATATTATATCAACAATATAGAAGATAGAGTTTAAAGAAAAAGCCTAATGATTTTAGGATGTCTGTTTAGGCTTTCATCCTTATAACTAAATTTGAAAAATGTCACCTCTAGGATAGGAAAATGATAAAACCTTGCCCTTATTCAAAAGTATCCTCATAGTTTTAATTTTTTACTAAAGAGTTTCCTATAAAGAGAATGGGAAAACTATCTCTAAAGACAATAGAAAACATCAATCAGAAATAATGAACAAATAGAAATAGAAGCTAAATAGTATGCATGCATGACAAAGTTTATCTTTGGAAATCATATTGATAAACATAGTTTATATAGGCATAAAAAATATGATTTAGCACTATGATTTAAGATCTATTCATTGATGGTGAACCTATAATAATATGTGTGAATAACATGAACGTATTGCTATAGCACATCCTTTATTTAAAAAGATAATACCAGTTGGTTTAGAAAAGATACATTTGAAGATGATTAGCACTTTTTTATCTCTTACATAAATGGTTATTTTTAAAAAATTCATGGATGAGAAAAAACCTAATTTACATAATGCATTTCAATTTATGTTCATATCCTAAGATGCAAGGGAAAACCACCTTTTCATAAATAACATATCAAACACTTAAATGGATTAGTAAAAAAGGTAACTATAATTGATACTTTCAATTCCATGTCATAGTAAAAAAAGAAGACTTGAGCATACCATTTAATGATGCTTTTGCCTCAAATGCAAATTTGATGTTTTTTCAATAGATCTTATGCTTTTAGTGGATTTGATATTTTCTAGTGAATCTTATATTTTTTTCAATTGATTTGATATTTCTCTAGTGAATCTTATCTTTTTCACTGGATCTAATCTTTCTCTAATAAATTTTATTTTTTCAATAATTTAATTTTTCTCTCTTTGATTTTTCTCTAGTCAATTTGATTTCTCTAGAATTCCCCAATGGAAGATTCAATATCACTCCCAACTTCTTCAACCAATGTTTCAATTTCTAGTTCTTTTTTGATGTAGAAATTTCTATTGATTCTCAAAATGCAAATTTACAAGTTGGTAAGAAAAAATTTGTGAGGACTTCCTCTAGTGATGTTGATCCAAGTACGATATCTGATTTTGTTTTTGTTGATGATGTATAAGAGTCATTAGTTGATGTCTTTCATCAAAATATGTGTTCATTTAAATTTGGGATTATCTACGTCATAATCAAAGTTCTATTTCATAGTTAGATTATATGATAAAAACCATGATATCTAGGTCCTTCATGCTAAGTGTCATTTTTTTTCTACTTTTTGAGCTAAGCAATGCTTCGATGGTGTAGCATGCCCTAGATATAGGATCTTTTATACATAAGCATGCAATGTTGATCATTTGTAAGTGGGCTCTAGATTTTGATATTTAATCTAAAGAATATGCTAAAGTTCCATGTTTTGTCAAGTTATATAATCTTACATCGATTTTTCAAAAAGCTAAATAGGAAATTATTAGTCTTTTCAGCCCTATAAAACATATGGAGTCTATGTCTACAACTTTTTATTTTCATTGATGTTTTGTTGTTGAATTCAACCTTATCGATCGTACAAAGGAATTGGTATTACAAGTAAGAGAAAAGACTTATATTCACCCAATTACATATTATAATCTTCCTAATTTTTGTAACTTTTCTAATTTAAAAGTACATTTATTTAATGCTTGTCTTTTTTTTTTCTTAAGAAAAAATATTTGAAAGAAAAGAAATAATGTGTTTTAGTTGAAGATAGAATAAAAACAACATAAACTTGAAGATATGAAAAATCAAGTTAATGCCAACAATAAGAATGATTAAATAGCAATAAAGAATCTAGAGAACACATAAGCTTTTATGTATATTTTTTCTAGTACTAGAGAAAGTATTATGTAGCCTAGACAGATAGCTCATAAAGTAAGTTTTTCCTTATTTGACAAGAATTCTATTAACTCAAATGTTTAAACTAATGTTGACAAGAAAGTTATAGTTGATGATAAAGATTCTTAACATGAGATCAATACATGGGCTGAGGTGAAGATCTTCTACAAGTGGTACCATTTTCTTACTTTTATACAAATATTGATATTAAGTCACAACTCTCTATCCTAAACCCTTTTGCTATATTAAGTTCAAGCATAGCTATGAGAAAGTGATGTAAATTTTGTTAGGACTAGGGCCTTCCTCCCTACTAATTCACTTATTTTTTTCAAAGTTTCAATTATAAGGTTGTACACCTAAGTAGACAATCCTATAATCAAAAAGATTTTTTATTTATTTTTTCTATGATGTTTATTCAGTGTTAAGTTTATGATGTACTCTAAATTTTCTTTACTCATTGTTAATATTTTTTTAGATTGTGGCACCCTCTAAGAAAATGAGAAAATGTTTTTCTAAGAGGGTGACTAGTGGTCAAGACACTTATCTCCTAGTTGGAAGGTTGTGGATATAATTCTTGCCCTTGCTTCTAAGTGTAGCAGCAATAGAGTAGCCTTTTGGTGAGACCCTTTTCATTAGTGAGTTACATCTACCCTACTATATAGGTAGGGGTTGTCCTACCAACCCAAAGCTATTTTCTCAATTTATTAAAAAATGTAAAGTTATAAAGAATAGCTCATGATGCTTCTAAATAAAATGTACATTTTCATTTACAATACAACAAAGGAAGTATAGGAATCTATAATGTCATAAATTTTTTTTAGACTCAAATGTTAAGCAACGTTGAAATTTACATGGTTATTCAAACATTCAAAAATATTAAATATCATAGCTCCATCCTCTTCTTGGCTTGTTTTATCAAAATCCAAGTTAAATAAATCAAAGAATAAGTGAAGCTTATGTTCATGTGTCTTTTCACTCCCTTCTAACACAAGGAAGTTAGCTAGAAGATCTAAGTCATCGTGGCCCATACCTTCCTTCCAACCCTTGGGTATGAAAGAAAGGTTAGACTAGAGCTTCTTTACCTTTCATTTCAGTGTCTTATTCTTACATCCAATCCATACAAACACATTATAACATACCATTAGATACCATTGATGTAAAATGTCATTTTCATGTCAAAGATCAATTTGATGTTAAATGTTATCTTACATAAATTAACTCTAACAAAAACTAGTGCCTTGCATTAATACTTGACATCATGATGAGTGGTGAGGTACCCCTACACTCAACCATATGAAAGGAGCGTAGCACACGCGATCCGGTCAAACTCTGCAGACTAAGTGCCTACACGCCCCATGGAACACTTGGGGTTAATCATTCGTTGCCTTCCCAGACTTACTTGTGGTTGTCACGGTGTATGGTTAAGTCCGAGGTATATGATTTTTATAGTTTTTAATGTTTTTCTTCTATGCTATTGAGGTGAAGGGTTGAGAAACTAGCTAACTCTAACTAATGACCTAAGCTAAATTACCTAGCGTCAGCATCCGTTCCCACTTATCGTGCACACCCTGAACCAATGCAACCACAACTACCAAATGCTAATCGTTGCTAGGATCACCGCACGTGCTTGAAGTGGTCGTACTAAGGCACTTAACTAGGAGGAAAGGGTTGAGAAAATCTATCTAGCCTAAGTGTGATGAGCAGCCGATTCCTTGACTAACCGTACACATCTGGGACTACCACTGAGATTACCAAGTGCAGATCCTAAATACACCACTGGGTTACCAAGTAGTCACACGAGATGCTCATAATCAAGTCGTACTCATACTGCATGCGATGAGCAGCTGATTCCTTGACTATCCGCACACATCCTTAGATGCTCATAATCAAGTCGTACTCATTCCGCATTCTAGGAGTTTAAGGGTGAGAGAGAAAACAATAAATAAAATCCTATTCCATGCACTGCAAGGTTTATCCAAGAAGCTCATCTTTATTTCCATACACAACTTGTGTTCAGGTACAATGTTGTTCGAATAAAGATCCGTTTACTTTAGGACTCCTACTCCGGGCACATGGAAAATGTTCTATCTCTGGAGTGATCAAACTACCAGAGTTTCCCTACTTCTAACTCAGAATGGGCAAACAAGGGAGAGCCACCTCTTATTTATAGATATGGCAGTGGACCGCGATATCACGTACACGACATCGTAGGGGACGACGCGATATCGCATGGGATGCGGTATCGCGGCTCATGCAAATCGCGTCTCATCATACCCCCATGACTGAATGAAAACTCATCCTTGAGTTCCTTACAATAATATCGAGAAGGTATGGAATTATTGAGGGGAATGGAACTAATGGGATGACATGTGAATGAATCATCATTACAAGACTTGACAAAACTAGTGTTCATGACAACAAGGATGAACACCTTATTACAATGACATCAAGCCTCAGTTGGTAGCTGAGAAAGAAGGAGAGAGAGAGAAAGAAGTGTTGCTGCTGCCAATGCCAAGATTACGCCTTTTGTTGCTCATTCGTAAGCACGCCATCGATCTTGCTCCTTGCATAGCTTCTGCCAGCACGGCTCCATTCCATATGTTCTCTCCAGATCCAATTCCATTGTTGTATGATTGCCATCTGCACACACAACACAATCTTATATTAGCAAGGGTAAATGAATCATCATGTAATTGATACCTTGCTTCTGTGTAAGTCCATTGGCTGAGTTGTGGTATGGATGATACGGATCTGGGGATATATTAATGATGACTACCGAAGGTGTAGGGGTTAGGAAAGAATTGAAAAATTCGAAGCTAAGAGAAAATCGAAAAAATCGGGCCCGGTACCCCCATGACTAATCGCAAACCTCCAGTAGCGTTAGAATGGAGAAAGAAAAGGAGTAAGAGGGATAGATAAAAAGGAACAACTATGGCATCGATGAAATGGATGTTGAGATGGAAATGAACAAAATAAAATTAATTGCAAAATGTTAAGGTAAAGAATTTAACTAATGCTCCAAATAGGAATGTCAGTGGGTCCTCCCCAAAGCAGGCTCATGCCCTTAATGCCCTGACAAACCCACATTCAAAGAGTTCGTAGGCTTCAAGAATGTCATTGAGAACAAGAGTTAAAGTCTTAACCGTAAGAATTTACCAAAAAGAAAATAATGCATCTACCAAAATATACACTAATGATACAACCAACAATGAGGTGAACAATGGAGAGAAGGGTGGAGAGAAGAGGATGGAATGGAATCCCAAGAACAAGGTGGTGTATAGCCCCTTGTGTGTTTTATGATTAATGTGACTTAGCAAATCCCATTCCAAGTCCGACCTCAAACCAACCACATCTAGTGACTTCACATCAATGCATTCGGCTAAACCATCCACTTGGATAACAAGAATGCTTCCCCCAAGAGCCACCATCATTCCGACGAAACAAGGAGAGAATGGGAAGCGAGAAGGACCTTAGTTAGAGGGAATGTTTTTGGTTCCATAACTAGTGCGTGTAGCCCAAGTTTATTCCGTCTAAGGGGTGTGCTTTGAATTCTCACTTAATTAT
>MNCI01012435.1:11810-42606 GCA_015680685.1 Gnetum montanum | reverse complement strand
GTCGCACTTAGGCTAGATTAGATTTTCTTACCCTTTTCCTTCTAGCTTAGATTAGTTAATATTATTTCCCACTGCCTTCAGGAGTAGCGTTAGAATTAGAACACATCATACACCTCATCTAGACTAAACCATACGTGACATATGAAAAACTAGTCTAGGTGGGAAGATAGTGAACTACGGCCTAAGGCTAACTATCTAGGTGCCACAACTAGTCCATCTACGGAGTTCGACCGGATCGTGCTTGCAACGCTCGTTTCGTATGGTTGAGTGTAGGGGTACCTCGCCACTCATCACTAGTTAATATTCTCTTCACCCTAAACTCATGTTAAACACAGAATGAGTATGATTTGATCACGAGCATTTAAGTGTGACTTCTTGGTAACCCAGTAGCGTACCTAGGATTTGCGCTTGGTAATCCCAGTGGTAGTCGTGCACGAGGTCCAAGATGTGTACGGATGATTAAGGAACAGATACTCATCACACTTAGGCTAGCTTAGATTCTCTCTCACCATTTCTCTCTTAGCTTAGTTAATATTACTTTCCATTGTTCTCAAGAGTAGCATTAGGTTAGAAACCACATCATACACCTCACTCTGGACTAAACCATATGTGACAAAGCTAATACTAGTCTAGGTGGGAAGATAGCAAACTGTGACCTAAGGCTAACTATCTAGATACCACAACTAGTTCATCTACAGAGTTCGACCGGATCGTGTGTGCAATGCTCATATTCATATGGTTGAGTGTAGGGGTTCCTCGCCACTCATCAATCTTACTATACACCCAAGATTTCATTCTTCCCCATGGGAGTCGACCACTAATTTACAATAGTCTATTAATACTTGTCTTTGCTCATTTTCTTCTTTTCTTCTCAATTAATGCAAACACCTCCACATGACTCTCTCTTGGACTCTCCCTAAGCTTTCTAAGTAGCTTGCCACACTAAGAAACTTTGATTCTATAAACCCTGAATGCTAATCCATTTAAGCCTAGTAACAAAGCTTCATTATGATGGAAGAACCCTATTGGTAGTAACAATCATGAATTTTCTAGCACATTGAAGGTAATCACAATGCTTAGTATTTTTGCCGTCATGCCACAACCAATAAGCAAAAGTAACTCCAACTCTCATTCACAAGAAATATAAGACCAAATCTTGATATCTTTCTTTCTTATTTTCATAAACTATTTGTTGCCACCCTTGCAAGAATAACCTCATTCCCATCATCTTAGCCTAACATCATAATATTTAATCTACATCTCAATAAGACCACCTCCATACTATTGAGAAGCTTCAAATAGTCATCTTATCCTCACTTAAGAATAAGTCCCCTAGGCTTTACGGTTGGATAAACAAGTTTATTTAATTTCTTAGTTCAAGATTGATCTCACCCTCACTGACACTTTTGTGGAGATTATTCAATCAAATTATTTCTTCTTGAAACCCTACCTTAATAGCTCTAATCTCTAACAAATAATCTCCATGTTTCTCAAAATGTTACAAATCTATCAATCTTTACTTTATGATGCACAAGTTCTATGCTAAGATTTGCACCAACTACATTCACATGTTATTTCTCATGCTCATTAGTCACATGCAAACTGACTTTATTTGATATCATTTTGATGCATGAAAACCTACATGGGGCAACAACCATCTTGGCACCCATGGTTACTATTAGAATTGATCTCATCAAAGCTTATGATAGTGTTTTTTAAGAGGCACTCCTTGTTGCTGTGTAAGCACTTGGCTTCAATGATTGATGGTTGAAACACATTATCTTCATCCTATCTATCATAAGATGTGTTGTCCAAGTTCAATTGCAACAAATGGAATGTTTTCAACCAATGCAAAGCTTAAGAAATGATGATCCTTTATCATTATATCTCTTTATCATCATTTCGTAGGTTATGGATCCTTGCTTAATGCATGTTAGCCTTGTTAATCCTCTTTCATAGTCAATCACATATAAAAATATATTGATGACACTATGACTTTAATTGATGTCAATATGCACACAACTTAAAGTCTTTGCAATGGTCTTTAGTGTTTCTCCCAAATTTTAGGCCTCTAGGTCAATTAGTTCAAATTGGTTATTTATAACATTGGCTACCCAATTGGGCACTTCCATCGAATTATGCATCTTTTGGGAGTTGCCTGTAAACCACTGCTAGATACCTACCTTGGAGTCCTCCTCTTCATCTCTTAGTCAAGGATGTAATACTAAGATATAGTGTATGTCAAATGTGATGCCTTCCAGATTGGCACATTCTCCATCTATCCTTTGTCAATCATATTTTTATTGCCAAAACCATGCTTCACACTATTCTCATTTTTTTCATGAACTACCATTCCATCTCCCAATGGTTTTACTGAAAACATTGACAAACTTTTCAAGCACTTCATTTAGAGAGGGTCTAACACATGTGGAAAAATGTACCTTATTTGTTGGGATCATGTTGTTCAACTAAAGCAAAATGGTAATGGTAGCATCAAGTTGTTTCATCTCATGATCACCAAACACTTGTTCCAACTAATACTCCAATGGATCTACTATAAGTTGGATCCTTTAACCTATCATCACATCCTAAGACCAAATACACATCCCTATGGCACCTCTAACACATCCTCCCTTTTTGGTTCTATAATCAACTTGCTCTTTACTTGTATGAAATCTCTTTCCATTTCAGTTGGATCAACCTATCCTCATACATGCCTTTTGGTCAAGCTAAATGATCCTCGATCATAGATCATATTACATCCATTTAATGGTCACAGGCCTTCTCTTGGATTTTAGAACATTAGGAGCCTTCATTTCATGATCTTAATCGGGCTAGTTGTTATTTTTTTCCCTACCATCCTACCACTTTCCCTTACTCATCATCCTTTTATAGATTTAGTGCCTACTTCACTTATGGTGCACATCCCATCATTTATGGTGACCTTCCTACCAAGGTAATAGTTGAGGACAATAACCTACCACAAAGAAAATCAATAAATGCTAAAAATTTCGTTCCTCAAACCAGATTCATTTCTTCTTCCTACCATTCCACCCAACTCTTACCAATGTTAATGGTTCTTAATTTTCCTCGAATCCAAATGTTCATTTAACTTCTATCCTAAGATGCTTTGTTGATGTAAAATAATCTACTCGAGTGTGAATTTTAGGGGATTGGGGTATGCATTATTTGCTAGAATGTAGTAGAATCAACCTCACACATGTTTACTCATTACCCATACATCATTGCATTATGCTATAATTTGCATAATCTAGCTGATGTCATGACAAATCTTTAGCACACCCTACATGCCAATTCAATTTTAGGGAGCCAAAACATGGTGGCTTGACGAGTGTTTCTTTACATAGCTTTATGTCATCATAGGAACAACATCATTTTCAAGTATGTGGAATGTCTTC
Source organism: Gnetum montanum (assembly GCA_015680685.1). Lineage (NCBI taxonomy): Eukaryota > Viridiplantae > Streptophyta > Gnetopsida > Gnetales > Gnetaceae > Gnetum > Gnetum montanum. The sequence continues at coordinate 39,187 of MNCI01012435.1, read as the reverse complement.
TCACAACTCAACTTGCTTTACAAATTCTTATCTTTGTCTTGTATTGGAGCCAACTTCTCAAGAACACTTTGCCCAACAATTTTTCCATGGTATACCAAATAATTTGTTGTGAGCCTTTGAACATGGCCAATGCTTGCACTTTTGTAGCATGTAACTTCTTTGATCTAAGTAGTTTTTTGGTTTATTCACTTTGCCACTTTTTGGCATTGCCTCCATAATAATCTATACATGAAATGATATGTTCTTTATTGTTGGTATGAAGAGGATTTTCACCAAAGTAGAGGATCTTGCTTGCATTATTGGCTTGCCATGATAATGGGAATCTTTTCTTCATGACATGCTTGCAAGCTCAAAGATTGCTAACAACTTCCTTAGAGATGATCCTCAATCCAAAAACCACAAAGGCAACTACAATCTCTATGATCTTGACAAGTTGTGATAGTCAACTATCAAAGCCACATGCAAGTACACGTTTTGTCAATCCTCCAATTGACTCATCAGCAATCACCTTTATATCCTCTAAAGCTTGAAGAATTATCTTAACCTCAACATGCTACTCTTTTTCATTGATGTTATTAACTATAACATCATGTATGTGCATGTAGATTGCCTGCCAATTTGTGAACATGAAGGTCTTCTTCAATCCCTTGTATGGGAGCAAGGGATTTTGGAGTTGTGCATCTTTGCAAATGATAGAATGTTAGCACTCTACCATATCAACCATCTACCTTATGTTTTAGCCAAATCAAGGACTAATGGTAAGCATTGTTGACAAATGGATAAGGGCAAGGCTACCAAAGGCTTCTTTAACAAGCACATAGTGAGGTCCTCACTTGCCTTCAAGGTTGAGCTAATCACTAATGTTGACTCAAGCTTGACAACTTCCTTTGCTCCTAGCTCATAGTAAATTTCGCATGCTACACTAGCTTCACCTGCTAGCATCCCCACCATCATCACTACCTTGTCACAAGGTAGCATTTTCTTTGAGCAGTTCCCTACCATTGATTTCTCACCTACTAATGAGTCAACCTACACTATTGCTACCTGCACCTCCTTTGACTATTGCCTGTGTACATGCAAGTTTTTAACATGTCATGCCCACAATATTGATGCTTGTTCCCTCATTCATATCCTTGACAATCCTAAGCCTCATCAAATAACTCCACCCCTACCCTACCTCTCCATATTTTTTTTCCCATCACCCCTCATAGTCCCATGCACCTCCCTAGCTTTGAGCATGCATTCTCCACCAAACTTAAACTCACTCACCCTTGCCTGATGACTACGGTTAGCCACCACCACAAATAATTATGGGTCTTTAACGGAATGACTTGGCCTTTCAATTCTTGCTATCCACCCCTATAACTAGCTCCCTCTTAGGCATCATTTTTCCTAAAGACTAACCTAGCATTTCCCTCTACCTTAATGATGCCCCTACCCACAATTGCTACTGTGAGCTTTGGTCAATAGACTTATGAGAGAGGGACATGCTAAACTTGGTAGTGTTTAGTTGAGGTGCCTTGCTTTAGAAGTGTAAGGATGATGATACCTTGAGAAATTCCTTGACCGTCTTGCCACCTTGCTTTGCTATTATAAACATGTTGAATGATGATCATCGTCTTGCTTCTTTTTAGGCTTTACTTAAGACCTCTAAATTCAATTTTGTAACCTTTTGCTTTTGATTAATGCACACTTAAGTTTATGGAAAAAAAAGCATATTGGAATTGCAAATTTAATTAATTTATCAAAAGTACAAGTATTCTTAATGTTGGAGAGCAGATATATTTTTAATTTCATATACATCGATGAAGTCGACGGGTGTAATAAAATTTCAGTTCCAGTCAAATTTCATTTTCTAATTCACGTGGTATGTTACGTAATGTTGCAGTTCCCCTCAAATTTCATTTTTGGGTTCACGTGCTATGTTACGTTGGATTCTGGACAGACGTTCAAAACGTCCAAACGAAACAAAGATCAGAGGTGCAAGGTTCTTCGGCCTTGGGCATTCATTTTCATTTCAACGAACTCCAACGGGCGCGGCTGATCATTTGTTTGTACATCGGGCAGCTGCGATAAACAATGCCGCAACAACGCTTCAGCAGATAGTAGCTGCTTCCGCGTCTGAAATTGGATTTCAGACAGAAAAGGAAGAATTACCTCGCGGAACGTACAAAATTCTTTGGCAGCATGCAAATTCTGCGAATCTTTGCTAATCCGCAGTGCAGGATGCGGCGGACGCTGAATTACGAAGACCGGACGAGAGTTCAGCGGACTGCGAAAGGAACGCAGAGGAAACGGAAAATGTCGCGGATGATGGAAACGAGGGTGAAAGGCGGCAACAAAGATTAAATGGAGTCGAAAAGGAATTGTCTTGTGATTGTTTTAAGTCTCCTAAAGTAACATTCTTGTTTTTTTAACAGTTTTGTTTTTAAACTTGAGCATCTTCTTTCTCTAGAAACTTATGTTTCACAAAACACGGTATTGTCGAACATTCAAGTGTGGAATGATCTTTACAAGTTCTCTGTTAGCATTTCTGCAGCGTTGTACAATGTTGTACTCCAAATGTTCGTCTTTGTTGATCTCAAAACTTTAGCAGGAACTCATAGAAGTCATGTGAATCTGCAGTAGCTTGAGCTGGCAAGAGATATGTCATGTTAAAATTTAAAAACCTTCATGAGAAGACAAGATATAGCATATTAACACTACTTTACTGTGACGATGCCGATTCCCAAGGCCCAAAAACAGGGGGAGGCAATTCTCAATTTTAGGATATTGTTCTTGTTTTCATTTTGCATGTTAGGAAAAAATTTTAGAATAAGATTTTAAAGAAAAGCTTAGCAACCAAGCATTTCAGTTGTTTCTGTCTTAGGGTGAATGACAGGAAACGCCTTTTTCTAATGCCCCGTGATTTGTTTTGTGACCTAAAAATATACTTTTTAGGGTCCAAGGCATCAGGTAGATAGCCAACCATAGAAAACTATCATCAGTTCATTTGCCTACTTAAAGGGGATACCCAATGCTGTTGGGATAAATGCACTGTAATTGTGATGATGATTCATGTATTGTCAGTAACATTGATCTTATCTGTTAGGTGATCTCTAAGATTCCAGGACAATTTCTTCAAATCCTATACTTTATTCTATAAAATTTTCCTTTTACTACTTTAAAGAGAATATTAAGGTTATGATGATCTGTTGGGAGAACTAATGTTGACCAAACGTTTTCAGCACCATTGGTTAGTATATCTGAGCCTAGACAGCTGCAAAAATGGTGTTTATGTATAGGATGTGATTGGTGCTCTATGTCATCTTTTATGGACAGGACATTTTACACCTGTAATATTATATACCTTCATTAACACTACCTGAAAATGTTTCACAGGTTTCAATGTGTTTTCTCTTGCATTCTTTACGTGAGTACTCAATATTAAATTTACGTAAAAAACAGCATCAATACTAACTATTTAATTGGGAAAAGAAATGCATGTTGCCCTTGATTACACAGCCTGAATAAAATTATACAGACAGCTAATATCAACTTTCCAATCTTGTTACAACAGTTTCTTTTTTTTTTTTGTCCATTTTTTGGAAGTTTTATTCCCTTTTATGTTTATTTAATTTCATATTCATTTTACATTACAGGCTTATTTGTTAGAAAATGAAACGAATGCTTACAAACTGATCTGGAGACAGGTTGTCATGTTCTGAAATTATGTAGTCCCAAACCTTCTGCAACATAGCCTAGAGCAGAATCCTGGTTTATATTACATATGAGAGGTTTTTTCTCTTTGGACAATTCTGGTAGGGCATATGCCTACACTTGTAGAATTCATGTATGATGTCTAGACGATATTTTCTTTCAGAGGATGTCATGTCCAATTAACCATTTAGTATTGTTCCAATGATAAGATTTTTAGGTATGTTTGGGTTTTCAGTTTGGCAAATTGTAATACCTCTGTTTTCTCATATGAACATAAATTTTAACATTAAGTTTAGTACAAATAACCCTTGCAACCCTGTTTTGTTGTCTTGAAGCATATGCTTGGTTGTTTGTACTCTTGTTCATCAGCGTCAAAATACAAATCATAGTTATTACCAATCATGCATGTTTATCACTTTTATTTTTTGAAATTTCTATCATAACCTCACAAGATTTGCGTGTGTAGGATGCTCTTTTAAATGAAGATGCTTTCAATTTTGTAACTATAAGTATTTTGTTACAGTCCTGAATGCTCTTTCTGCAATAATTGCATGTAGGAACATTTAAAAGCATTATTCTGATAGTGCATGCTGTGTTTTATTTTTGTAATATGTTTATGATGTTTTGGTGTTTATCTTTCAATTCTGTCACTAAAAGACTGTTATAATTGAAGGCATGGACAATTAATGGGAAGGGCTATATTGCATATCGTAACTATATTTCTAGCCTTAAAAATGGTGATCATACTCAGCTTGCAAGTCTGTCAAATACGCCAGGATACAGGTTAGTTGTGTGCTGGGTTTGAATTTGAAGCTTTTTGCAGTGCTATGTTTATGATACAAACACAAAAATATGTTATCTTACTGTTTGCAAGCTAATTTATATGGGTTAGCAAATTGAAAACTATTAAAAACTGGAAATCAGTTAAAACATACAAAACCCCACCTCTGGTTGAGCATCAGAATATGCAGATATTACTTTGTCCCTAAAAGATGGCTGAAATATGCTTCCATGGGGGCATATCTGAAAAGTATTGTTGCCATTCTTTTCCAAACAACTGTGTGAAGTGCAAATCCATTTCCAATACATTCATACCAATTAAGATAGAATGTAATGAGTTGCCTTAGGCAGTAGGACATCGCTAGGGTTGCTGGACAAGGGATCAGTTAATGTCACTTTCTCTCCTTTGGAGAACAGTGATCGCTTGACCCATGAACACTTGTGGACACCAATGTAAAAATGTCGGTTACAAGGTTGATCTCATAACCACTAATAGACAACAAACGTCTACTTCCACTTGAGATTGACTAGATTCTTAGCTGCCTGGTACCTAGCATAAACAGTATTTGTGTGTGCTGTTACGCTTGAAAAATATTTGTATCATATTGTTCTTCACAAAAAAAAAAAAAAAAAAAGTTTTTTAGATTGCTTATGAATGTTGTAGAATTTGTTAGGAGCATAAAGCCTAATTATTGCCGGATTCCTTGTCTAAGCATCTTCAAAACAGAGTTATTTTATTCTTTGTTTGCAAAGAATTATAAAGAAAACCTTGTAAATACAATTGTTTTCTGAAAAAACATGTTTTTTGTTTGTAAAGTTCGTATCTTGTCAAAACCCTAGTTTAGTATGCATTTTTTTTGAACAGGTAATAGAAAGATTTTATTAATTATAAATGAGGACAGAACTTGTATACAAGTCATGAAAATTTCTAGAAAAGGGCAAGTGTACTAGTGATACAATGTTTAGATTCACATCGTTTTCATTATGTGACTATGATGTAGGTAGAGAGATTAGCTATATCTCTGTGACACTAGGTTAGGATTCACTTCATGTTCATTTTTGACACTAGGATAATAGGCATAGGGCCTAGCAGTTTCTCTATTATAGATATAAACTGTTTGTTTGTTGCTAATAGAGTTATAAAATGTAAATGACATAGCTTTTATGCCTTTCAGATTATCATGGGTATGTTTTGAACATACCCTGTGCTTTAAGAAATTGTTTGAAAAATAATGCAATAGTACAACTTCTAATTCATTCAATGCATGCTTGTCCAAAAATCTTGAAACAGTGGCCCATTGGGCAGCATCAGCTGGTCCTCTATCAATATGGAATTTTGTCAATGTAAGTATTCTGTAATGTTCCAGTTCTTATTCCCAGAAGTTGGTTATTAAAATTGATTATTATACGAATTAAGTCATGTCAATAGATATATTGTTACTAGAGACTTTTAATTCACAATGATTTGAATTTGACCAGTTTGAATATAAGATGGGTCTAGTTTGGTAATATGACTTATATTTTAGGACATGCACAATCTTAGTTTCAACAATCACGTATGTACTAGTTTTAGCTCTAGTGCAAGTGAAGCAGAACGTTTTTGTGCAATTAGAGATCCTGGTTATTCCGTTGTTGGCATGCATTGTATTTTTGATAAATGCAACGCTTTAGGTACATTATTATGCAGAACATACAGTTTGATATGCTTTGTAGAGCTTTACTGTTTGTTTGGCAAGTTGGTCAATGCTTTAGTAATTCACTATTTTCCATTTTAAATATAATTTTTTCCATATTATCATGTTCTTCTTAACAGTATCAGCCATAAAGTTTGGGCATTTAAGCTTGGATTTGCTAGCATTTGGTGCGGTTGATGGCAGTTTATGTCGATGCAACGTCATAGAACCTCCTTTGATAATCCATTCATTGAAAGGGCGCTCGAAGGAAGTCACTGGTAAGCAAAGACTTATTCCTATGATTTTGTAGTGTATTATTGCTATCCATTTTTTTAATGAAATTTGTTTTCTTCCTTTGAATCTTTTTAAGGTGAAACATAAACCCTGACAATATACATACAACAAATCTTGAAACTCATAATAATAGGGGGAAAAACGAGTAACTTGAAAGAAGAAATTTAAGATTATAGTGCGCAAAATGAGTTGGGAACAAAATCAAAACAATACCCCCTTAACAAAATCAAAACATTCGTCTTTGCTTGCTCATCACACCCCATCCCCGTAAGTTTAATCTAGAAGGTTGGAAAGAGTATGAAGGTTTGTTAAGGGATTAAGACCTTTAGTTATATACCATTTGGCTGCTTTTGAGATGACTACTTATAAAGAGGTTTGTTTGTATGCCCTTAGGTTGGAGTGTGATAAGGTGGTTGATGTTTGAAAGAAGCATTGAAGAGGAAGCCCCAAACTATGGCTGACAGTGGGAAGAGTAAAGCCACACATATTGTTGAAACTGAAGAGCAACAGATGAGTAGCCAACTTTCCTTGTTCATGATAGAAAATGGTAATCAGGAGAAGGTGAAGCATTGTTATTATTGCAAGGAGTCTGGTCATTTGAACATGCAATGTGCCAAGGTGATGTAGAAAAATCAATAGAAGGAAGATCAGGTGAAGTTACCAACACTGCTCATAATTCAACCTACAGGACTTTGGGAAGGATTTACGACATTTTGGTAGTTCAGGAAAGGATGAATGCTGAAAAGAAGAAAGCTGTAGAAGATGTGTTATCTGCCTCCATCTTCCAAAGGAAATTTCTGAAAGGGGAAGATGTAACACCCTCTGTTTTTAGTACCTCAAACCCAGGACCGTTACTTTAAATTGGTAGATTTATTTGTGCCTAAATATAGCTTTTGTTTAGTTTGATGTTTCTTTTCATAGCTTAGTATAGCTTTGGCATAACTATTACTAATATATATTGCATTAGTAATTCGTTATGCTTTTTTAGTTTTGACCTCTTACTGCACATGGTATATTTGATATTTTATTGTATTATATTTCCATTTTTTTTTCATGTTTATCCATTTGATTTATTAGATGATATTTTATTACTAACGCCGCTTGTCTCTTGATTAGGAAAATTTTGATGGATATGTTCTCTATGCTGGTAATAACTATGATGCAACTATGATGTTTTCCGTATTTTTTGTAATTGAATATTTGGGGTTGAGCATAATTATTAGAAAGTTTTCAAGATTGATATGTAATTATTAAGGAAGTTTCTGGAACTTGGCTATGATTGGTCTATTAATGAATCATATGAATCATGACCTTACAATTAAATTGAGCCATTTGTTCATTGTGTTATTTTGACTATTGATTTCCTAACCTCTACACTATATATTTGGAAGACCAGTATTCAATTGTATACATTAGTTTGATCCATCTTCTATCTCTTTTAGTCAGAGATCATTGTAGAGTCTTGTCATGCCAAGGCTTGAGCCTTGAAGCCTTTGTGTAGACTTCAGTGTCTTGCTACTGATATGTTGCTGCAGATGGTACAGGAAACATGGCTTTAAATTTCTTTTTGAATTATAATTTTTGATTCTTGTTTTGCTTCCTGTCATTTTAGTCCTTTCATCTTTTGGCTTGTTGCAACAGCCACAAAGTTCACTGTCAACATTAGAATATTCAAATGGACTAAAATTTTACTTCACACATAGCAGCTCATCTAGTTCTTGTTGTTAGGCTTCTTAATGTCATCCAAATGACTACCATATTCACGATTCTACAACAAGTTGGTAAGGGCTTGGAGCAATTGGGTCCTTAATTGCTTAGTTGGATTCTCAGCTCCAACATTCCCATTCCTATCAATTCCTCTTTTAGATGTCATTTGCAAAATTCTAAATAAGCTCTGATCAGTAACCTGGTTAAAATTAGTGAGTCACCCAGATCATGACCCTAAAATTAATTTGAGCCATCTGTTTACTATGTAATTCAGATGTTCATTATGTAATTCAGACTGTTATTTCCTGAATGCTGCCCTATAAAGTTGGAAGCTCTGTACCCATTTCCACACATCAATTTGATCTATCTTCCATCTCTCTTCTAGTTAAAGATCATTGTAGAGCCTTGTCAAGTCAAGCCTTGAGCCTTGAAACATTTGCGCTTTATGCTTTATGCTTTTTGCGTAGAGTTCAATGTCTTGTTGCCAATATGTTGTTGTAGAAGGTAGAGTAAACATGGTTTTAACTTTCTTTTAGAATTTGAATTTCTGATTCTTGTCTTGATTATGTAGTTTATGTTCATTTATCCCTTGGATATGATATTTATAACAACAAATGTTGAAGGGGGATATTCAACTGTTGTGACATAAATCGTAGTATGGAATGCAATTTGTGTTGTAGATATAGTTTTTAAATAATTTGTATTGGTGGCAGTATTTATGTTTAGTTTGCCACTCACACTTTTATGATCTAGTACGATTAATTTTGATATTTAGATTGTTGGTTTAGCATGTGGTGCATATAATCCCTTTTGAAGTTTGATGATGAAGTGTCTTGATTGTGGATGTCATCTCTGAGTCTGTGCAGTTTCCATGGATTTAGGGTCATGTTCGCAATGTTTTCCATGGGTTAGGATTAATTTATGGTAAGTCTTTAATGTTTAAGGTTTGGTGTGTGAAATGTTCGAGGACTAAGGTAAGGCCTGCAAAGTAGTCCAAGGATGTAAGGCAAAATTTGTGATGTGTTCTCAAGGCTGTGATTTAATTAATATTTTGATTAGGGATTTATATTTATATTGTTCTTTGAGTGATAGAACCTTTGACTAGGTGTTAGCAGTTAGATCTCATCATATATTGGTTTAGAAGTTTGGTTGACAACTTGGAGGACAACTTTGTGATATTGTGTACTTGTTTGATATCATTGAAATTTTTATCGATTGCTTGTGATTATACGTGTGTTTACTGACACTATGATGTAGCTATGGGCCCTATCCAATTCATGTCATGTTCTAGGTGCAACTGAGGTTTTGGTTCCTCTATGTTGAAGGAGCTTTGCCTCTTCTTGCATATGTCCTATGGAGATGGTGCAAGTCCTAGGGTTAGTGACATGATAGGTAGGACTTTTGATGATAGGTGTTGAGAAGGAGCATGTTTGGAAGACTTTTCTATTTTATTTATATTTTATATGTAATAAAGGATAATGAATTAGTTATAAATGTATTGTTGGCCTTAGTCTCAAATATTTTGTAATAAGGATTTAGATGTGATTTTGATGTAATTTGAATAGTTATGCTTGTCTTTTATACAATGAAATTTGATTTTGACATTTGAGCATGGATTAAAGATGCTTGTTTATGCCTTGTTTACAAGATGTACATAACATTGAGTTATGGAGTTCCAAAAAATATTTTGTAAAAGGAATTCCAAAACTAGTCTATTTGACAAATCTAAGAGTGTCTTGGTGAATGTAAGAGAATATTTAGATTAGTTTCCTTTAGTATTCAATGTTATGGTTTAATTTATAGGGAGAGATAATGACCACTGCTTGGAGTGATGGGAAGGTGCTTATTTCTCAAGTTGTGAGACCTGGGTTTGAGCCTGTGCCCAGCCACTCAAACAAGGTTAGGCTTTTGCTCATTTACTGCCCCTCCTAGGGCCTTGCATTGGTGAGACGTGTGAGATGTGCATTGAGCCTCTAGGTGATAATCCTTTTTTAAATTTATAGAGAAAGATAAGTACAGTTGCTTAAATTTACATCAAAATCACATCACGATCCCTATTACATGTATAACTAATATAAAACCTTTTAGTACATTAAAAAGACTATAGAATATAAATAAAACCAAACAATCTTCAAAACATGCTCTTGTTTAGCAAGCACCATCAAAAGTCTTGCCTTTGATGCCACCAAATCTAGAATCTGCATCATCTACATATGTGAACACATGTAGAAAGAGTTAAAACTCTTTCAATGTAGAGGAAGCCACAAACCTTGATATCACCCGGAACAAGATAGGAATTGGATAGCGCCTATAGTTGCACTACAACTTTTAGTAGTCATGCTTGAATAATCAATACGTAATCAACACAAATCCCAACGATACCAACCAAGTAGTCAGTTGAACAATTACAGAACTGCTACTATCCAAAGTAAAAAGAAAATGACTAATACCACTTGATTGTTAGGACAGATACCGGTTGTTGATACCCCATGCTTAACATGACAGATAATAACTACAGGGCCTAGCACCAACCCTACAAAGATCCTAACATCATTGCATCATGAATCATTGTACTATCTTACAGAGTTATCCTTCAAGTTGTCAATCTATCATTTGAGCCAACAGCTGACGATTCCTAATTGCTAACACCCAACCATACAACAAAAGTTACTAAATTACTGTACCACTAATGTACAGATCTTACACAATCTCAGAAGACATCACAGACTTGGCCCTAATCCTAGGAACATATTGTGGGACTTAAATCTTAGAATACTTCTAGGAGTAAATATTAATTCCAAAAGACTACCATAAATTAGTTCTAACCTATGGAAGACATCTCAAACTATGTCTTACATCTATGGAAAACATCATGAACTATGACATTATTTCAATGCACTATCCTAAAGCTACACCATTGAACACTTAAGGGGTTATACACATATTTTTTTGGAAGGTAAGGTTAGGTCAAGCTTGCCTAGGATACTTCCCTAGGCTAGTGGCATAGCAAGTGCAAAGGGATGCAAAGATATGCTAGTACTGGGCTTTGAACCCAACACCTTTGAGTACAAAGCTATGTGCTTTCTACTTTCTTATTGTTCATCCTTTTGGAGCTTAGCTCTGTAATTTTCTCTTTGAGATACTATTTTGTAGCTACGTAGTTGATTTCATGGAAATAGAAAATCTAAAAGAATCTTTAGCAAGTGGTTGCTAAATCTAACCTTGTGTCTATCAAGCAATGAAATTGGGAGGCCCTTGATAGAAAATTAAGGAGTGATAGAATCCTCTCCAAATTTTCTCTTTTGTGTAATGTTTTTAAAATTTCTAAAGTATGTTATATATCAAAACATAATTCCTCCTCCTTGTTAAGAGGGATATTTTGTACAAAGTGTCTTGGAGATCATAACATTGAGAGTTTTTTGATGCATTGATTTTGGTCCAAGTTAGGAAGAATTGTATGGAAAAGTAAAAATCCAATTTAAGAATGAAACTCTTGAAAAGATGTATATTGTATTTATTGATTTTAATAAAAATTATTTAGAGGGTCATCCTTCCTTTGCTAAGGAAATTCTATTTAGCATATAAGATGAAGAGTGCATGCTAGAGAATGAAACTTTGAGTTGAACAATGTCCAAAAAAGAAGAAGGGGTGTTTATAGTGAAAATTTTGTACGTTAATACTTTTTGCAATTTGATGTAATAGTTAGTAGCTTGCTATGAAATGAGTTTTTCGGTATCTTTTTAGTAATGTGAACTTTGGTATTTATTATCAAAGTGATTATTTCTTTCTACTTGGCTATGTGGTTGTTGACTAAGATGAAGATGTATATTTAAATTTCTTTGACAATGTTCTTATAGAAAAAGCCAACTACAACCTTGCAAAGCTTAGACTACCACTGAAGTCAAATATGTTGTTATTGTGAACTTAGCCACTTATTGAAGTAACATAGCTTCAAAGGCTGGTAGCTAAACTTAGATTTAATAAAAAGACTGTAAAAATTGGCTATAATAACCACAGTGTTATACACATATCTAAGAATCTTAGCTGTATTTGTAGACTAAACATTTTAAGATATAGTAGTAGCATTGCATGGAAATGTTATGATGAATAGCTATGCAATTTGTGTCATCGAAGTTGATACCTTAGAAGTAGTTTACAATAGCTTTGCCTTCAAGATGGAGAATTTGTTGTACATTATGGCATTAAGCTTTATTAAATAGATGTCAATATTTAGAAGAGAAAGTTTGGTTTTATCATCAAAGAAGAAGAAAGAAAGATATGTAAACTTACAAAAGCTCTCTATGGTTTAAAATAGGTCCCAAGAGTTGGTTTCATAGAATCAATAAATATTTCTTGATGGATAGCAATATAAATCATGGACTTTGAGACCACATGCTATTACAAACATTTTGCTTTTACTTTATATGATGTGGATGATATGGTATTTTGTGGGACTGAAATTCAAGAGAGAGAATTGAGTAAGTGAATACAAATTGTCTTGGTCACATGAGCTTAAATACAATATGTTGAAGTTATCTTATCAGTTTATAATGTACTATAATATTTATTATTTAACTATATATATTAACAAAGAAATCTATGTAAATGGTTGTTTATCTTTGGTCCTTTTTATATGATTAATACCCAATTCATATTCAATTAATATTTCCAATGAATGTTCACCCTACATTGTAAATATGTGCACAAGAATATGTAAAAGCTAGTGTGTCTATTTTCTGGAGTGTTTTGCATCCATCCTATTGTGCTTTCTACTTTCTGATTATTTCTCTTTTTTGAGCTTAGCTCTGTAATTTTCTCTCTAAACTAGTGTTTTGTAGCTGTGTTGCTAAAGGTTTTAAAGTTGGTTTTTTGGAGGGTTTTTTTGGTTTTCCCAATATTTTATTATGTCCTTTGTTCATTTATTAACCACTTACAATCTCAGCATCTCACAATGTACATATTAATTACAAGTTATAGACTTCAGAGAGATAATGCTTGAACTATGTAGCAATTCTGGTATATTATATTACTAACATTGGAGATGCTATGGATTTATCATTGTTGAGTAGCTTGGGAAGACCATCTGGTAATAATCAATGATATCATTTCTAAAAAACTAACTGCTCACAATTATTATTTTATTTTATCCCCTGTTTGCAAAAGTTAAACTACAATAAAACATTCTGTATTCACATTCTTTGATTTTAGTAAGCTCTATTTACTTTTTGTTTCTCACGTGGATTAGTTCTGGCCATCATGTTTCTTCTGGTAAGAGTTTGGGTATGCTCAAGTAAATAATAACCAATTGGGAACATCAAAGAAAGAAACAGGGTTTAAGGAATAATCAACATGCATTTAATTACAAATTCAAACCCATCTTCAAAAGCCTTTGCAAATCAAAATGCCAGAAAAACATTATATACTCTTGATAAAGGCACTAGTCAAGTGTAATTGATGTAACTACCTACATTTAAAGTGAAATCTAACAAGATCTTAAATACATGGAAAATGTTGCCTATGTAGTTGCAACGAGAATTCAGAAGCACATCTTAGCATCCAGTAATGCTACCATTGTAACTGGCTTAACGTACATTTCAGCTAAAAAAAAAATTGGCTAAAACAAATTCTTTCATTGATTTGTGTTTTCTTGAACCATGTTTACAATTCATGAAAAGTCCAGAACATTGTAAAGCTTTCAAGTTTTAATGAATTGACTTAAAGACATTCTCAAAGATTGATAACGCAACACAATCTACTACAACAGGATGTGAAATTTTGGGTCAAAGATGCAAGCAAAGCAAAAGCAAAACCATTAGGAGGTTGAGCTGCATGATACCTCTTGTATTTCTGCTTTTCCATATTTATTTAGTGGTGGCTGTGTTTCCACTTTCCTTGCTACCTCATCTAGATTATTGCAGGGAAGTCTGAGTCAATTCTCAATATCAATTGTGGATGACAAAGATGTGTATGAATCATATATCATTGATAGAACTGACTCCACTTTTTTCATAGATGGCCTCAATACAACATCTCTGCTTGTGCAAATCAGGCCTACCCTCAATATACCTTCAATGGCCTCCAAATCTTTTTCTTGCTGGATTTCAATCACTTCACCACTATAATCTCCTCTTGCTAAGATCTATTTAATTCTCTCTGTTTTTTCGTCTTCTATGTTTGTTTCAAACACAGTAGATACCCAATCTGTTAAAGTGAGATGAGGTCCAAACATCTCATCTATGGGCTCTGTTCTTGTCATGATTTCTAAGGTCACCACTCCAAAGCTATAGACATCTCCTTTAATGGACACATCTCCTCCAATCCTGTACTCTACCTCAAGAAGAAGTAGTATTAGGATGATATATGATAAACGGTAAATGGTAAATAACCATGGAAATTAAAAATACAAAGACATGGCTAAAACATTAATTTAGACTTTAAAATATATATACCAGGAGCAACATATCTTACAATGCTTTTGATTGCATATGATAGGAAGATGCTGATCCTACTGCTGCTTCTGTTTGCTGTGACATGAAATGGGCTATGCCAAAATCAGAGAGCTTCACTGTTATGTCTTCATCCAGCAACATATTATGTGGTTTAACATCACAGTGAATTATTGTGGGGCTGCAATCATGATGAAGATAACTGAGTGCCCCAGCCAACTTTTTCAATATACGTAGCCTCATTTGCAAACATAATGATCTGAATTGTCCTTCTTGTTGACCATAGAGAAGTGAATGAAGAGAACCATTGCTCATATATGGCATGACTATGGCTTTGAAATTGCTAGAATAAACCACAGTTAAAATCCTGATAAGGTTCATGTGGTGCAACTTTCCCAATACCTGACATTCTTTCCTGAAACTGGTTTCAGATCTGTTTTCATTTGAGGGCAAGAATACCTTAACGGCTACTCGTTGCCCCTGGCTTAATGTCTCATAATAAACCTTCCCATACCTTCCTTGGCCAATTAAGTTAGCTTCACTAAAAGATTGGGTGACTCTTTGTAATTCTTCTATTGATAATTTCATGAATGGATTCTGGAGCTTGTTAATTAAAAAAGAAGTTGATTTGGAACTGTTCCACTTGCTCAACAAGATCCAGATGGAAAGAGTGAGAAGAAGAACCCCACACATTGGAGTGATGGTTATCAGCACCATTTTGAGATGGCTCACCTTATGGGAAGTACGGTGTTTCCCTATCTTGCATTCCATGAGACCAAAGCATTGACCTCATATCCAAGGATTTCCAGTAAAAGACCTTTTGCTGAGATTCTTAAATATGCCGTGTCTACATGGTACGCACCCTTCAAAATTATTATAGGAGAAATTCAAAAACTGCAGATAAGAAAGTTTGGAATGACTCAGGTATAGTTCTTGTGAAAACATTACAGTACAGATCCATGCTTTGAAGCTGTGTTAACTTGTACCCAATTTTTTCTGACAGATCTCCAGTGAAATTGTTGAAAAAGAGATTGACCTCCACTGCAGTTAACCATTCTACAATGTGAATGGCAATGTTCCCTGAGAGATGGTTGCTGGAGAGATCAATGTATTGAGCCATTTGCATCCCACTTATCTCTTGAGGCAACCTCCCTGTTGAAGCATTTCTGGACAAGTTGAATCCAAATATAATATGTTTTAGACCAGCAACTTCTAGTGAGATTTCTCCAATCAAGTTGTTTTCTGAAAGATCTAGATGTTCCAGTAGCAAACATTTACCCATCTGTAGAGGAATTTTTCCAGAGAAAGAATTCATCTTCAGACTGAGATCACACAAATCTGCCAGGTCACTGATGCTGGGAGAAATGGGGCCTGATAAATTATGGTGTCAGAGATAAAGGTAAGCAAGAGTGTTGCTTGCAAGAGCCAGTTCACTTGGAATGTTTCCTTGCAGTTTGTTGTAACTGAGGCGGATATACTGAATAGAAGTCATGTTCCCCATCTGTGAAGGGATGTTGCCATCTAAAAAATTTCTTGCCAACTGATGTTCATACAGTGATGAGAGGTTGCCAATGCTGCAGGGAACCTGCCATAGATGGTAGTTCCTATTAAAAATAGTTGTTCAAGATTTGGCTAGTGAGAACCAATGTTTGAAGGTAAGATTCCTTGTAAATTAATGTATCCCATGTCTAAGAATCTCAACCGCCTACAATTGAAGAGGGCTCTTAATATGGGAATGGATTGATCAGAGCCGGTGCCTTCACTTGTCAAGAAGTTGTTATGATCTAAGTTAAGCCATTTCAGGTGAGAAAGATTGCCCAGCCAATTAGGAAGGATTCCTTGCAAAGAGTTATGGTCGATTGCTAAATTGATAAGATACGATGTGTTCAGGTATTGCTCCATAGAATCAATTGACGGATAACTTCAGATATTTTAAGTTGGGGAAGGTAGAGATCCAGGCAGGCCTGCATCCTGTTAAAATTCACCTTGCATCCTGTTAAAATTCAGATTCATAACTGTCAATGAAGTAAGGTTCATCCTGTTAAAATTCAGATTCATAACTGTCAATGAAGTAAGGTCCGCCATGGACTGTGGAATGCTTCCTTTCAGAAAGTTTTTGAAAAGCACTAGCTCTTGCAATTTGTTCAACCTTTCTGTTGACGCTGGCAGTGTTCCTTAAACCCATTCTCATGTAAATACAACTCAGTGAGAGAAGTGCAATTCATGAGAGAGCTGGGAATGGTGCCTTGGGGAGAGTTGGTGCTGAGATCAAGGTATTCAAGGGAAGAGAGATTTGCCAATTGGTGTGGAATACAGCCTTGCAAATTATTTTCACTCAGATCAAGCTTTTCAAGGAAAGCCAGCTGACCCAACTGTTGTGGAATGCTTCCATGTAGCTTATTATTGTAAAGATAGAGAAACTTAAGTTGTGCAAGTTGTCCCAATGGCACCTGTGAGATTGTCAGAGAGAGAAATCCGTCTCAGCTCTTTGAGTTCACCAATTGACTCTGGAATTGGGCCCCTCAAAGAATTATTGAAAAGGTGTAGGTGCCTTAGCTGGGTGAGCTTTCCAAGAGAAGGAGGAATGGTGCCATTGAGATGGTTGTCACGGAGGGAAATCTCTTTCAGGTCTTTGAGTTCACCAATTGACTTTGGGATTGAACCTGTTCAAGAGTTGTTGAAAAGGTACAGAATTTTGAGCTGGCTGAGCCTTCCAAGAGAATGAGGAATGGTGCCGTCAAGAGAATTGTTGGCAAGGTAAAGATACTGCAGCAAAGACAAATTGGCCAGTTGTGGAGGAATGAGTCCATGCAAGGCATTGGTGCCAAGGTAAAGTCCTTGAAGCTTAGGAAGCCTACCCAGTTGAGGTGGAATGACTCCAGACAATGAATTGTTAAACAGAGTACCTTGAGCACAGACAAATTTGCTATGGCTGGAGATACTGATGGAGATACTGATCCCTGCAGACCATTGCTGTCAAGATCCACTGAAATGACTCTTCTGCCTCTATAAGTGCACTGAATTCCAGTGAAGGTGCATGCATTAGCAGAGTCTGATCGCTAATCTTGTAAAACAGAGTGAGGATCACTAGTGATGCATCTCTTGAAGGCAATCAAAGATTTCTCGTCATTAACTGCAGCAATAGCATCATCATTTGCATTTATAGAATCAGAGTTAGCAGCAACATGAAGCACCAGGAAACATGGTTAACGATGTAAAGAGCAAATGGTATAACAAAATGTTGGGTGACATTCTGGTTCACTTGGCTAACTCAATGAATGGAGAACTTTAAACAAGTGCACAGAATTGCCGAGAGCAGTAAACAGTACTGGGTTTGCAGCAAATGCAGGCTTGCTTTTGTGTATGATATGAATTCTCGACTTCATATCAACCGTGACATTGTTTGTGGGGTATTAAAAGAATTATTAAAGAATTTCTTTGAAGGTGGGAGGAAGGTGGAGAGGACTTTTTCGTTTGGCCCACTTCTTGGCCAACAGAATAAAAAATGGGGTACCCAACGAAAATTTCGGTACGTCGTACTGTTGACTGACATGGCTTTACTGAGTCAAAATAAAGGAGAAGTCATCCTGATCTTTATCTTGTCTACGCTTCTTTTGTGTGACGTAGAACACCAAAAAGTACGATAGCAAATAATTGGACTTCTTTTGTGTAAATTTGACGGACAATGTTGTATAGATTTCTGCCTTAAATTTTATTGACAAATTTTCTCTTATATAAATGAAAATTTATACTAACGATTCATATTACAAGAAACCTGAAAGAATTCATTAATATTTTTTCTGAATTTACATAAACTAAATTAAGTCTTGTTCTTCATTACTAAAGCAAATGTGACATACGTCATGGCCGGAACAATTTTTTTGGCCAACCCTTCTGGCGCGATGTTAGGTGAGGAGCGCTCAATTTTGTGGACGCGAAAACAAAACCGAAAATTTTCATTTCGTTTTCGGCCAACTGTCAATTTCAAAACAGGAAAACAGGAAAATCTTTTGTTCTGGAAAATCTTTTGTTCTTTGATTATATAATGGGAACATTTTAATTTGATTTCCCGCCAGTAATTTGATTTCCGGCCAGCTGCAAGTTCTCCTTTAGGAAGCCTTCCAAATCAGGAACTCCGGACGGTCTCGGCCTCATCATATAATGGCATCGTTCGCGTATAAATAATTTTGGGCGGTGATGTGGCACAGCACAGTGGCCGCATGCACGACCCGAAGACAAGGATAAGTTATTGGAGACATCCCTGCTACTTGCAGCGCGTAGGTTCTGGAGGAGGGCAGGGTGCCGATGAGGCAGCCGAGTCGGGGCAGCGGGCACAGGTTGGACGTGGGGTAGAGTTTATGTTACCGGATATGTCGGTTTAGGACAGCTCTTGAGCTGTTATTTATGCAAGAGAAGAGATTTATGGTGTTTTTGAGTAAAAACACCTTGAACAAAATAAGACACAATAAACTTGATCAAATGTTATGGAGAGGGTATACCTAAATTGGGAAATGGGTAATTGAGCTGTTATTTATGCAAGAAATTTATGGTGTTTTTGAGCAAAAACACATTGAACAAACAAAGATAGAACAAACTTGATTGATAGAAATGGTAGAACTAAATTAGGAAGTGGGTAAAGAACAAAGGATAAATGAGTAATTCCATTTTCATCTTTCTTGCTTGAACAGTAGCTTGGTTAACATCATCTTCTTTAAAATCATATAGACTAATTTGTAAAAATATATACATATATATATATATGTAAACTAGTATTAGAATTCTCTGGCCATAAAAAATAATTGTCACCCTAGGAAAATGTCAAAACGTCCACTTGACTTGACTTTGGAGGATGAGGGGATGACGATGATAATAGATTCCAACCTTATCATTTCATTTGCACTTCATCTCTAATGTAACGTACGTGGTAACCAGAGAAAAAGGAGATATTACAATAATTGCAAGGCTTCAACAATAAACATAATGGGAATAGCCATTGTTGACTGCTTTTCAAAATATGGGTTGGCTTTTATTGACTGGTAACCTTTCATACGAGTCAAGTCAACTTGGAATTATTATTATTGTTTTTATTTATATAAATAGTCATTGAAATAGAAGCATAAAATCTATTTATCAAGTTGAACAAAATCAAAGATAAAAAAGGTAAACACCATGGTATATTATGAAGGAAGTATTTTGGTAATAGACAAGATGAAAATTTTATTTTCAAAAATTATTAAAATCATTAAATTTTAAAAAGAAGATAAAGCTAAATTTTGGATTGGTCAATTAATTTTACTTCTTCAATATGAAGATAACTTTATTTTAAATGAAAAATGGAAAACTCTACAGAATATTGATTATGGCATGTTCTCATTCTTCAATGGTACCATTTTATAACAAGTGTTGTGATTATCGGTAAAAATACCTTCATGAAAGATGACATCATTAAGAGAAAATATCTCTGGCAAAAAATATTAAAGATTTGATGGACCAGCAAATCGAATTATCACACGCTATGAGTATTGAACGTAAGTGGAATTCTGAATACCTGAAATTCGTGCATTGGAGAATTATTTATTGGAGTCCATCCAATAAATAAGTCAATCCACACAGCACGGCATATTGGAGTCGATCTCTATTGCACAGGTAAACGTGAAATATGAATTAATTATTCCAATGTGGAAAAGCTGGTACCTAATTTCGCTTACATTTTGTGGTCGACGTTTCACAGATGCCGATTCTCCACACAAGCAATGTACATTGCTGGACTCATCATGATATTTGTCTAGTTCACCTATAAATTAAATAAAATAAATAAAGTGGTTACCCATTTGCATTTTAAAAAAAAAAAAATCAAACCAAAACAAAACAAAAACGTCGGTGCAAAGAAGAATCCATGGAGCACCAAATATGGAGCATTGCAATGAAATGTCAGTCTCCATGGAACTTTTGCATTCTGTTTTATTAGGATGAACTTATGAAGTAGCTGAGGTGAATGTCATGTGCAATGCTTGTTATATGTAACCTTTGGATGTTGAATTTTTGCTAACAATCATTTGAGGATGAAGTGGCAACTTTTGGCTTTTCTGTTCCATCTATTTTATTTAGTTTAACAAACGATAATGATGATTAAAAATAGTGATAACGCTATGTACACATGAGCTGCATGGTTAATGTATGGTGTAGGATAAAGATTATATTTTCCATCTATCCACACAAAAGCATCTTGTTAGTACCAATCGATTTACGAAATGCCTTTGATGAGTTGATTGTTCAACAAAAGCTAAGTAAGGTGACCCATTACAATTCAATGGATAAGAAATGAATGAACCAATGAAAAACATTTCAACAATTGGAAGAGTCCAAAAATGAATGAATGAACTATTCTATTCCAAGTGTTGTCTTCCCTAAAGCACAAGTATGAATATGAATGTAAATTATGAATGTATTGGTTGTCACTGACAATAGGACATATCCAGTGTTATTATATAAAAATTTCAATGATGCTTTCATGAATTTTCTTTCAACACAAGCCAAGCATGGTGATTGGTTGCAATTCAATGAAAAAGAAATGAATGAAAGAACAATACAAAGGATAAGAAATGAATCAATGAATCAATGAAGGTCATTGCAATAGTTGAATAAGTCCAAGTATAAATGATTGGACCATTCTATTCCAAGTGCCTATGCCTTCTTTAAAGTATGTAATTTCATTTAAAATTTGTATTGGTTGTGACAATGCGTCACTTCTAGACTTGCCATTACATAAAAATTTTCAACAATGCCTTCATGAGTTGATTCTTTCAATACAATGGATAAGAAACAAATGAATCATGATTCTTTCCATACAAACTATGCAATACAATGGATAACAAATGATACAATGATACAAAACAATTGGATGAACCAATGAATGTCATCGCAATAGTTGGAAGAATCTAAATATGAATGAATGGAGTATTCTATTGTAAGTGTCTGTCTTCTCTAAAGCACATAATTACATTTAAATTTTCTATTGGTTGTTTGATTAACAATAACTTATCTCTAGAGTAGTCATTACATAAGAAACCAATAAATGAACACAATGATAAGCAACAAATGAATGAACCAATGAAATTTATTGCAATAATTGAAGAAGTCCACAAATGAGATGAATGAACTATTCTATTCCAAGTGTCTCTATCTACTTAATTGACTAGAGCGTAGAGACGAAATGTTCATTAATTAATGTTCTATGTTGTAGATGTGTTCCATGCATACCTAGCTATCTTAACTATTAGCAACACAGTCACATTTACATTTCAATAATAATGTCATTCGTTTGCATTTCTTAAGGAAAAAAAATGTCATTGCACATTGCCAAAAGAACCCATGATTTGCTAACAAAGTTTATGGTAATTCACACATAATGCTTTTAGTAATCATAAAGAAAGGTAGCTATATGTTCTAGAGTTGTTTCATTAATACTCAAGTCCATAAGCAATAGAAACTATATAATGAGTTAGGAATGAATGTTTTGTAGGATAAGATAGATTTAAAGTAAAATGTCATGTCATCCCAACATGAAAACAAGAAATTGGAGTATAGATAGCTATAAGGCTACAAGCACCAATAAGGGTTGCAATTAAAATTAGCGATGCATAGGATTTTTGAAAAATAAAGTTTGTAATTAAAATTAGTATTATATCAAATTTTTGAATAATAATAATAATATATGAAATACACCATGATTGGAATGGGATACCATTATAAATTATTCAAGGCAGGCACAAAACTAAGAAGTTTAAAGGATGCATTATCATTTTTTTGAAAGGCGAAGTACGGTGAAATGTGAAAGGGTGAGCATTGGTTATTGCTTGAGACCTAGTGAAAAAGCTTGTTTGTTGCTTGATAATTAGTAATGAAAAATGGAAAGAAGATATAAAAATAGATATATTAATTTGAAGGGTTACATTAATAATGACAAGAAAATTTTAAATTCATTTTAAAAGCAATGTAAAATAGTATCTAGAATTTTATTTTATTTTTAAAAAATGAATATAGTGGCTAGTAGCACAATTCCCTCACCACAACAATTTAAATGTGACCCACCAAACAAGAGTGTCCTACCATAAGGCTACTGCACTTCTATGACACCTATAACCAAGGCAGGAATTGAACCCACAATCTTCCAACTAAAAGTGATTATCTTGATCATAGGATTTTAATTACAATGCACTATTGATTTTTAATAAGATTAATTATTGGTACTTTACAAAATATGTTACATAATTCTTTTTTATTCATCATTCATAAATGGATGTGACTTTTCTCTCTCCAACAAGTTATCATAATTATCAATGTTGTCAATAGTGTAAATGGTTCGATGTTAGAGTTTAGTTGCAATTCTCTTAGTGAGAACTCTCTATTATAGCTACATAGGTTGGATGAAATTTTCATTTTACTCTTTGCCTAAGAGTATTTATCATTACTTTAACTACATGGGTTAAGATGACTGTTACATTTCAATCTTCTTTGATAAAAAGGACTTGACTCTAATGTTACATAAGTTAGATGAGATTTTTATTTTAGTGTAATGTTTAAAATGGTATCTTTTTCAAGAGACCTATGCAACCTTTTCTCAAAAAAAAAATATTCTTGGCTAGGCACATCTATTCATAATTGGATTTTTATGTCTTACCTTTGTTTCACCACAAGGTTCTTTTGTCACTAACCAAATTTGGAAAGCTTGCCTACATATTAGTAAGTTATGGAATTTCAGCAAAATCATAACCCTCTTCAATGCCATGGATGATATCTCTCCCTAGTGGTTGCCTATTCATGGTCTACCTCTTGCTATTGCAAGATCTCAATTAGCTTTTTCTTGATTCCAACGAGGTGTTATTTTTATATCCTTAATACACTCACAGAATTAGTGGATTTCCTGGTCTAAATTTCAAGCTACCGATAGTATTTCTAATTGTATGAGAAATGCTTTTTTGAGTATCATTTAGTAGTTTGAAGGTTTCATTATCTATTCAACTACCTTTGAATCTATTTTTGCTAGTCTTAAGTGTTAGGTCTCCATTTGGGAATAGAACCATTTTGTACTCCAGAGATAGATAGATTATTTTGCTACTTCTATTCTATCTATGCTAAACAAGGGAGAGCTATGTCTTATTTATAGATATGGTGGAGGACTGTGATATCACGGGGGATGCGATATAGTGACGGACGCGATATCGCGTATGCGATATCGCGGCCTATGCGAATCGCGTCTCATCATACCCCCACGACTGAATAAAAACTCGTCCTTGAGTTACAAGGAGAACAAGCTTCATTGATTACACAGTGGATAGGTATGGGATTATTAACTAGAAAAACAAAAAATGAAATTATGCCGCAGTGTGGGAAAATAAAACACAGAAAAAATGCTACACTACAAAAAATGGAACTCATGTAGTTCCTGGTGGCAGTGGCTCCTCCATGGGTGCTTTCCCCTTGTCACATGCTCCAAGCTTTGAAGGTTGACGATGCTGAAGAATGGCCTGGAGCTTCTTCTCTTCAGTCCGAGGATCTTGTGCCATCCATGCTAATGTTCCGATGTTTGAAGGAGTCGGCACTTCCCACGGATAGGGTAGTTACGGGAACATCTGATTAGCTTTGACATACCATGCTGTGAACACCCGTCGTTCCTCTTCATAGGCTCTGGCTTTGTCTTTGTATTCGTGAAGCTCTGTTAGCCGTCGAGCCAAGTCGGTTGCAACATCTCTCTGTCCCTGGTAGCTTTCTTTTACCACCGCAAGTTCAGAATTTGCGACATCTAGTTTCTCAACCAGCTTCTTGTGCTCTGCAAATTCTGCTTCATATTTGATGTGGGGGGAAGCTACCTACTGCTTGGGCTCTGACCTTAGGCATCTTGCTGTTAACATGGCTAGGTTGACATATCTAAGGTTTGCCAACTCCATGTATTCGGTCAAGTCTTGGATCTGCAGGTCCCGGTTCTTAACTTCCGCTTGGTGGATGAAGGCGTAAGTGTCCAATATGTCCCTCCAATTAGTGTGCTGAGCACTGATGTTGTTGATTTGAGCCTTGGCCATATGGATCTCCTTCTCCAGGATTTGTTTGTACATCCCCACCTGATCACGGAAATGCTCCTTCAGCTTCTCGTGTTGTTTAGCCTCATTCTGCCACGTGCTTATCTCGATGGTTGATTTTTGGTGAATAGCGCGTACCTCCTCCATTGAGAGGGTTTGATTTTCTTTGGCTAAACGACTAACATCTTGGTTGACCCGAATGAACTGTTCTCGTAACTGATGAAAATGTTCATCGAGAACATTCTTTTATTTCTCCACAGAAGTCAACCGAAGGTTATCTGCAACCAATTGCTTATTCTCTTCTTCTAAGGCCTTGAGTACCTTAAGATGCGCATGAGTTTGCGCTTGTACTGTGGAGGCATCCCAAGTGGCTGTCTCCTTTTCTTCTGCCACTTTCTTATTTTCTGCGATTAGCTTTGTTAATTACTCGATTCTAAAGTTTTCCAGCTGGTCTGCGAGAACAAATTGTAGAGGATCCCACTATGCTACTTGTAAGACTATGAGCTGCTCTTGTAGTTTCTGCACTTCAGCTTCAGCATGCTCGACCCTTACTTCAGATATGACCAGCTTCCCCTTTGTGGAAATGAGGTCTGATTGAATTGCCGTTACATCTTGGGGGATGTCAAACAAGGACGTCACAACTTGTCCTGTTTGTAGCAATCGATCTAGCACATCCTCATGTTCTGCAGGAGTCATTGAGGTTTAGGCAAGAGTTTGAGCATCCCATGCTCCTGAAAGATCTACTGGTGGCACAACAGGTATGTTAAAGGATTCTTTGATATGGTTGGTGACCACTTCAGCAGCTCCCATGGCATCTTGGTGTTGCATGACCATCACAGTGGCCCCTTCACCAGTCTCTAACTGCACTTGAAAAGATGCCGCATTTCCAAAGATCTTTTGTGATCATCTGCTTTCCCCTCCTCCTGTTTGAATTGATAATTCACCCCTTGTGTGATCTAATGAAATAGTAGGCTAGTCGGCATCATCGATGACATGGAAGAGGTTTGCGTCATCACTCCTTCCCCAACTAACCATCTCGGTGATGGCCCTAAGATGGCTCATCGATGGTCTGTAGTCTTGCGGTAGCGACGGTTGATCCTGGCTTGTGTTGGGTCCTGCTTCTTGTTGTTGGTTGGAACCTGTGGCTGGAGGTTGACTGGGTCCTGCAAGTTGAGTTGCAGGTGATCCAATCATCTATTCTTCTTCTTCATTTGGTCTCAGCTCTTCACCAGTGCTCTTTCTTGGAGCTAGTGCCTTTAATAACTCAGCATAAGAAGCATTCTGGGCCTTTTGGAGGACGTCATTTGTGTATCCCCGAATACCAGCCCGTCGGCACAGTTTTCTAATAAGGCAGGGAAAAGGCAGTGCCATCTTCCCTGACTTCCGTTCTTCAAATCACCTTAGGATCTCTGTCAAATATAGATGGGGAAGGTTAGCATTAACCTTTCCCATCAACATTGCACATCCTCTCGCCACATACATAGATATTCTTTTCAAGCCTTTTGTGGGGAAGAGGTGATAGGTTCCGATTTTGAAATAAACTCGCTCCTCCGTCGTCAATTCTCCAAAAGTTTTATCTTTGCCATAAGCCTTCTCTAACCAATCCTTTCGCACATCAGGGTCCGATCAGGTAGATAATCGAGCAACATGGGGGCCTGAATTTGGAAGGTTTAACACTTCCGAAATTGCCTGTGCAGAAAAGTCTACTGTCATACTACAAATGTTAACTATGGTGCCTTGCTCCTTATTGTGCTAGAATTGGTACGTTTCACCTATGTACCAGGCACCGCATTCAGAGAGGATAGGCCATAAGGGAGACCCCTTGAGGTGATCCCTAACAGCCTCAGGAGTGAACTCTGTAAAAGATTTGAAGTTTAGCTCCACAATCACAGTAGCGAATGTGGACTTCTCATGGATAGCCTGAACACACTCTAAGGGCAACGTGAGTTGTTGTCCCAGTTCAGGCGCAGCAGCAGCTCCTCTTTCTGCCTGCCCGGACCGTCTAGTAGGAGGTTCTTCTTGATGGATGCTGAATAAGTGCACCTCCTGTTCTGCATGTTGTCCGGTAGGGACCTATCTTCTGCCTCTTTGAAGTTGTTTTGCTCCACCTTGAACAGGACCCCCTTGCTATGCACGTTTCGGGGCCATCTGCAATCACACGGGCCAAACGTTAGTAAGGTTGTTTTCAAAGTCAAGTTATACCTTACTACATGCCTTTAATTAAATATCTTATGTTATCGTGTGATTGTGCCCAAAAATTATAATAATGGGTCCTATGACTTAGGTGGATTTCATTTTAATCTCTCGGTGTACCTAAGGTCATATGATTTTTGGCACAATTTTTCTAAGTGTTAGTGTTAATTACCCTAATTGATGTCCTTTGGGTGATGATAAATTT
Organism: Gnetum montanum; assembly: GCA_015680685.1. Lineage (NCBI taxonomy): Eukaryota > Viridiplantae > Streptophyta > Gnetopsida > Gnetales > Gnetaceae > Gnetum > Gnetum montanum. The sequence goes on along the minus strand of MNCI01012435.1, from coordinate 12,114 downwards.
CAAAAAAGTTAGGCACTTTTTGAAAAGTGTCTCTCCCCCATGACTAAACTGAACACTCCAGGTTCAAACAGGTTCAAATGGAATTAAAATCAGAGCTCCAGTGAGCGAGATATGAGTGAGAAAACGAGGGTCATGCAATCAGAAGTCGCAAAGAAAAATTGGAAAAAGTCACCCCATGTAAATGACAAAAGGATGCTAAGTGTTGCAGTGGGGGTGTCCTATTTATAGGGAAATAGGACGTGATATCACGTACGGTACATCGTGTATGCGATATCACGTGGAATGCGATATCGCGTACATGATA
>MNCI01012431.1:348409-367967 GCA_015680685.1 Gnetum montanum | reverse complement strand
CATAGTAGTAAAGATAGTAACCATGGAGTTGTTGCTCATTTCATCCTCCATCTTCATAAGCTCTGGATAAGTTTATGCTGCCTCCACATTTAGTTGACAATGCAAATATCATATTTGGCAAAGCGAACATTCATTCTTTAATCTTCTTTCAGCATTTTCTTCTAATGATAATAAACTCACGCTGATTATCAATATTATCTTTGAGGCTACGTTTTTGTTGTTGTTTTTTTAGAAATATAATACGTTATAAAATTAACTTCATAGGATAGCAAATACGTTAACTTTATGGGAGGGTGAATATATTGCAAATGTAAATGTTTTGTAACGTGGTTAACCACGTTGCTTTGCTTGCTCCTTCTGTGCGCGCTCCCTCCCGCGATTTGTGTGCCACCGCTACCAAACTGCTCCATCCGTTATTTCTCTGCCACCGCTATGCATTGGATTGGCCCAAGGTCGTGATTACCATCATTGGTTTGTTGCTGATGTCACCCAAACCCTGCCACTGCTTTGCTGCTGCCTTCTCCACGTCTTTCGCGTCCGCCATGGCTGTGTGTCAACTATTGAACCCCCACAAATGCGATTGCAGTTGGAACAGCTTTTTCATAGAGCTCGGCATAGTTACTAACTTGCTCATATCAATGGTGCACTGACTTGAATCAAAGAACCTTCAACAATGGTGTCTTGCCCCTATTCGTGGACAGCGTCCAAGTCCGGCGCATTCGTATTTTTGTTTTGCAATTTTTGCTCATAACTATCCGGAGTTGTAGGCAAAGGCGTAGGCGTAGCAATCGGCTGTGTTCTGGCCCTACTTTATTCATTTTCTGTAGTCTTTGGCCAGGAAATTATGCTTAATATGAAAACAAAACAAAGAAACCCTCCATGGAAAGTGTTTGACGAAATTGCAAATAGAATATGGAGTGATTTCTGGCGTTTTCTTGGTCAATTTCAGTAGCAAGCATCACTGCGTTTTTGTTACCATTGATACTGTGTTTTTCCTTTTGTGTTTAACCCTGTTTCTGCAAGTATTCAGCAATTGTTTTTGTGCTTTGTTCAGTGCCATTTTGGAGGCCCTCTCTAGTTTCTTGTCATTGCAGATTTTTGTTTTTATTTTCCTATATTTTTCTGTACAACAATGATCACAGAGAATGGGGATTCCAGGGGCAAAGTGCTGGGGGAACCTGTTTCTATCTTTCTACATGAATGTTTATTTCTGCAGAGTACATTGCTTGAAACTGTCCTGTGGGATAATTGGTTGCTATACTACCCTGGTCTCTTACAATAATACAGAGCATCTCCTTCATTTTGCAGCATTTCACTTTTTCCTTTCAGAGAAAAACATTTTGCTTACAGAGAAATATATTCTTAAATTTTACAAATAACTTCACCCTGCCCAGACTGCTGAACTTGCAATATTCATCTATAAACCTCAGTGAATTATAAAGTGATTCTGTATTTATCAACCAGGGCTATGTAAGCTTTTCTCATATTTTTAAATATGAGAATGTCTTTTGTGCACTTATTCTCTTTCTCACTAGCTGAAAATTAAGCTACTTCTTCACAAATTCTCAACTAGTTTAAGTCTGCTTCATGAAATGGCCAAATGTGCCAACAATGGCCTCCTACCCTTTTGTTGGTTTTCTGAGCACTTGCCATTATTTTGGCCTTTTGAGCACTCATAGCATCATTGCCCCTACCATTTTATTTGCATTTCATTTTTTGTGATTTTCTTATCTTCTCGAAGTTGTGTTTGTAGGATGAAGCCTTCAGGAAATCATGTAAAGGTGCATCTCATTGCAGTAGCAACAAGTCATCACATTGCTCCAATGTGCATAATTGGACTAGTTGAGCCTCTTAAGAGTGCACATCTCACTTATCCTGTTATAGCCTACCTACACCCATCCCTTTGTTCCCATACTCTTGCATTCCCCACATAACAAAGATTGCAAACATATTTGGTGCTTACATGATGTGAACACATGGAACCCTTTTCAAGTCAAACCATGGAACCCAATGTGGACATAACATAAGTTTTCCCATGGGTAGCCTCTATTAAATAGTCAAAGCCCAAATGGATGTAACACAAGTCATCCTAGGGAGGAAACACCTATCCTACAAATACAATGTAATTTCACAAGCATTAAAGTAAAGTCCATCCATTGGCACATAGTCTACCTGATGGAAAGAATCTTGTAGTTAGTAGTTAACAATGTGTAGAATCAAAAATAGGTTTTCCTCACAACAAAAAAGAAAAAGAAAGCAAGAAAAGAAAAAAGTAAAAAAAAAATAGAAAAAGCAAAGAAAAAAGAGTAAAAAGGGAAAAATCATGTATCTAAGCAAATCAATAGAGCTAAAATTTCGCAACTAATCTAGCCCTAAATCCACACTAACTCTCTCATGAGCCCTCTGACAAGAGATCAACATTTTTTAGAAGCAAGCCACCCTAGTGCCATGGTCACCATCAGCTGTGTTGATTCTGCATCCTACATCATGATATCCTATTTTCATTTCATCTCCCATTTTATCCCTAGCATATTACCTACACTTACAACTTCTAGCATACCACTATCCACAACACTCTTGAGCACAACATAGCAACATCTAACCATGTAAGAAAGAGTGATGTTGGTTCCAAACCTACTGTGGTGTTTTCTAGTTCTTTGTTGACATCTCTCAGGTCACTCCTCTAAACATCAACAAAGAGGGGCTAATGAAACACCACCAAATTTGGGCTATAGCTTCTTGACTACAAATTTACCTAAGTTTCAACATGATGCCACTTTCTATAAATTTTTCTAAGTGCTGAGACTACGCTCTCCACTTCCTAGAAGTGTAGTCAACATGAAAGCTCAGTTTTTAAAAAACATTTCTAAGTGTTGAGACTATGCTCTTCACTACCTTGGAGCATAGTCAAGCGTAGTTAGCATGGAAGACCCAATTTGACAAAATTTTCTAAAGTGTTAGGATTATGCTCTCCGCTAGATTGGAGCGTAGTCAAGCATAGTCAACTTGAAGCTAGATTTTGCAAAAAATTTCCAAGTGTTGGGACTATGCTCATCCCTAGTCAAGAGTGTAGTCAGCTTCCTGTGAAAAACGTAGTAAGCACATGGCCATTTTTTGGCCAAATTTTTCTAAGTGTTGGAATATGCTCTCCCCCAGTCCAGAGGGTAGTTAAGTGTAGTCAACCAAAATAGCCTCCAAAATCCTTCACAATGCAACATTGACATTCAACTTAGCTGCAATGCACCTTCGACAAGCATAGTTATCTTTTTTGCATTCCCTTTTGTTCCAAAATTGTAACTACACTCAACCCCACTCAAGACTGTGGACAACATAGCCTTGGAGAATAATCTCCAAAAGTTCCATTCTTTTGCATTTTTTTCAAGTACATTGTAATCCTCTCAACACATGCACATGTAGTTGGTAGCATAATCACAATCTCATAGCCTCACAAAGTTCGTCAGAGCACTTAGTGGAGAGTGTAGTTGGATGACAGCATTGTCCCAACCATCCCACTACCACATGGTAATCAATTTGCATTTCATGGCAACCCTAACCCTATAAATACCCTCACCATCTACATTTTAGGGGTTGGCATTTTTGGCATTTCATTAGCATTTTCGCACAATGCATTAGCAAAGCAAGAGTTATCCTTTAATGCAATTATAGGCAATCGAAGCCCCACTGCAACACAAAAGAACATCACATCCCATGATACACCACAATGGCCAACCCGATAGGCACAGACACCATGGAAAGCACTAGACTTCATGGCCAAACACCTCTAAGATTGTGACTATGCTCTTCACTACACCTATTATACATCATGTACCTTCTTACCCCTTTTCGAGTTAACTACGCTCAACCCCATTTGGGGTGGTGTTCTATTTATCTCTCTTGCATTTTTGGTACTTTCTTTACATTTTTTCTATTTTTAACACATGGTCACATTACAACTACACTTGGGCAGTAGTCTTTGCATATATACACCCTCATGTCAGCTAAAACCCTTTAACTACGCTCACCTTCCTTAGGCACCTATGACTACACTCTACACTGTTAATACCACTGACACCATCAATAGTGTTAACAGTACAAACTCTACTCAACACTTAGCACCATTTTTCATCACATTTGGTAAGTCCCCATTTGATCTACAAGACCATTTTCGGCACCCATATTTGCCTCTAGTAGGCCCTCATGTAGACGTAGGGTTAGGCTATGCGTCCATCAACCCCTTAGTGTTCTAGCAACATTTTCAATCATTATAGGTGGCACCAGTGGTAAAGGATTTGGATGTTGGTTTAAAGAACTAGCTACTTATGGATACATGTACAAGTTTAAATATGTCCCTGGTAGTGTTGGTCTATGGTACTCAGTTAGATAGTATTATGAATATTGAATAATAGCATTACTGGGAGAGATTGGACATTGCACATAGTATCCATATGTGTTTGGCTATTGATATGGATATTGTTGGCATGGTGGTTGCATGGCCCATAATTGGGGCTATTACCACTATTGATAGTATTACTCTTGTGGATGCAAATACGCTCCACTGGGATAGTACGTGGATTGGAAGTTTTTCCTATAGTTTCCTTGAGGATAAGATAACCTTTTGGGCATCTATTGCTTAACAAATCTAGGATTAAGTCCCTATGCCCCTATCTCTTGTACGTGTGACATTACTAGAACACAACCTTTGGAATGTTCATACTGGCATATGGCACATTGTTCCTCATCTTTAGAGCTTGTGTCTAAACACTCAGCCACTGAAGCCACTTTACCCTTTCATCCAAAATCTCTCTTCTTTTTCTTGTCCTTTCCTTTACTAAAGGCTTTCTCTATTTACTCCTCCACAATCTTCAAAGATGCTACAAATTTCTCATCAACTAAGTCCCACATCTTCTCTACCTTTGTTGCTATATTGATGATAGATTTCTAGATAGGTACAGTTTTCTTCTCAATTACCTAATTTTAATGTCTCTTCTTCTTATGTGTTACAAACTACTACATTCCTTTTTTTGATAAATGAATCTCTATTTTTTTTTTTTTGCTAATTCTCTTATCCTTAACTCATCCTCCTCCTTTTCCACTTAGTCAATCAATCTCTACATCCAATGGATAGACATTTTAGATAATTATCCTTGGACATAAACCTCAAGGATCTCTTTGGTCTTGTTTCATAGCCCATCAAAACTGTTCCTTAGTTGTTTCCATTACAAGAATCCATGGCCTAGGCATCTATGTAATAGTGGGCGATACCTACCCATTGCTGCATTAAGGGATTCATGTATCCCTTACTTCTATCTATAGATCTATTTCCTTAGATTGGACACTCAAGAATAATTTTGATATTTTTCATTGAAGAGCTCCAACATGGTACTCCACTTTTTGATTGATTCTAGTTCAAGTGATCTATACTAGCTCTCAACTTCTTTCAAAAGTGTCCATAGGAACAACTTCAATTTTTACCAATTACTTTCAACATTTTTTAGGGCACAAGAATCATGGAATGCTTGAAGGTGGTGTTGAAAATCAAGATTGTAACCACCCTCAAATTTGTGCATATTATTCATGTCAAGCCATTTGATATGGTTGTTCCTTACATTCTTGATTGGCATATGTACAACTTCCTAGATATTGATCATACTATGGGTTGCCATCAAGGGTTCATCATCATGATTGGGTTCATGAGCTCTATTGTAGTAGTGTTGCCTTCTATGTTCATACCTTTCTTGATCCTCTCTTTGACCCCTATGCCTTCTTGGTTCATGGTCTTCATCTTCTTCATCAAAGTATCGTGGACGATGGTCATAGTGATCATGAGTTCTTTATTCATTCCTATCATGATCTTGGGACCTCTATCTCATCCTATCAAAGTCCATCAATGATCATGAAGATGTAGATGAGGTAGTAGAAGAATGATGTCAGCTTTTCCTCCTTTAATGTCCCTAGTACTCCTTGTGGAATTCAACAAAAACTTAGTCTACCTATACTTTTAGTTCGTTGCCTCGCTTCATGGTATCTATGCTATGGTGGAATGTAATTGAAATTTGATATGTTCTTCAAGTATAATGATAGGTGTTTAAGAAGGATCCTCATGATTCTAGTGGATTTATATTGCAATAAATGCATTACCATCAAGTTCTTCCAAAACAACTGAAATGTTAGCCTCCTTATTTTTGTTATGTACATGCTTGATTTCCATGGTAGCATCTCTCTTCATCTGCTTATTTGTGGGTTCATAGGGCTTTGTCATGTGTTTAGTTACATGGTACCCTTCTTGGCTATAGTTTAGAATTATTTCCCTTGAGGTAGTTTGAACCATGCTAAGTGCTACTAGATCAAGACACAAGACTATGTTTTCTTGTATGTCTCTCAATCTCATTTGTCGATCCTAATGAAAGATGAAAGTAAATTTTACATAATAAGGATCAATGTGATTATATGTGATTCTAGTTTGCATGGAAATTCCCCACTCCTCTTCATCACTAATTTTTTCATTGCCTTTTTGTAGTTCTTTGGTATATGGTGATTAATCTTTAAGTGAAGTCATGTTGTTATTTTTATACATTTAGTTAAGTATGCTTAATTGTTTAGAATTATTAAGAGATTATGAATTTTGACTTTGGATTCCTAATACAATGAACTTTATAACATTAATTACTCAACATACATTAACACATCCTTAGCAATGGCACCAATGATGAGTGGTGGAGTAATCCAACACCTAACCACTCAAGTTACGAGTATTTATGTGCAACCTAATCATAATCTATAAATGAGGTAATGTTAATATGCTAGATTTTGGTTTAAGTTCGAGACCATTGTCTTCCCAGATGGAGCTAGTGGAGTCTATGTATATGGTTTAGCTCATAGTGAGGTATATGATATCTAATGTTGTTCAGCCATCATTACTTCTAACAATAATAATGAAAATAGAAATGGTTTCTACGTCTAAGTAAAATGAGTAGCTGAATCTATCCTATTCTATGATGATAAACATCTTTACCTGATCTTATATACACACCTTGGGCTTTGTGTAACCACTACTGGAATACCAAATGTCATGCTACTAGGTGTACCAAGCTATAACACTATTAGGTTTACCAGTAAATCACACTTAAGTTCTTGAGATCAATCATATTCATTCCACTCACTAATAATAGTAACAATAAAGTACATGGAAAAGTAAAACAGTAACTAAAAAATAGTAAACATTATTCTAAGTAGAAACAATAAACTAGGAGAATGTTGCAATGGTAAGAAGTAGTTCCATCTTTATTTATGTTAGCAAACCATGTCCAAGTACAATTTGTTCAAATAAAGATGTCATTCACTAAGACACATCACACTGCGAGCATTCACACTTCTAAGTGCTAAGTCTAAATTTGTAGAATAAAACTAACAAAGTCTAGTTACTACTTGAAATGAAAGTTATGCAGATCGTGCACCCAAGTGTCATATTTATAACGTTGCACTCATCACAAGATATCGTATCAACAATGACATAGCATGTGCTATCATTATAGATAAACAACATCATTGATGCAATATTGTTGTTATAATATTATTGGTGGCAAAAAATTGAATTTATCAAAAATCCATTAGCATAGAGGATACCTTTAAGAACAAGATTGATACCAATCCTTATGAAGAGGACATGCTTCTTTAAGATTATGAATAGCCATAACTTTTAGATTTTTCCTTACCTTTTTTTTTGGATATAATAGGAAAAGAAACTAGGTATAATAATTGAAAATTTCTTTGTTTTCTATACTAAAATTGAAAGGGGTGGAAAGGATAGGATAAGGATCACTACTGGACCTCATCATACTTAAGAACTTATTGCACTACTAATGAACATGATACTCTTCTCTTTCTCTTTTTTAAAGAGGAAACTTTTCTCATGCTGCATTTTATTCTTCAAGTAAGAATTCTAACACAAGTGTGGTTGATTAGCTACACTACCAATAAATAGGGTCCTTTCGGCAACGTTTTCTATCATGCAATCCAACCCTCATGCATGTTCCTTTAATTCTAAAATAGGTGGCATAATAGTAGGTCTCTTTGATGGTTAAGGATACTCAAGTGAAGAGGAACTCACTTCACTTACTTACTTATGGGATAGTCATGGATTATCACACTTGATGGCTAGGGCTAGAAAAGGGAAAAGAAATTTTTCTAAGATCAACTAGTACTCATGGCTAACCATCAATATTATTTCACATGTCTTACATTCACATGACCATGGTAAGAATATAATAAGTTATCATAAATCCCATCCTCCACTGATCAGTGACAAGGTACCCATATGGCCAACCATATAAATGATTAAGGTGTTCACATGCGATCCAGTCAAATTCCATGGGCCTATAGTTCATCAGTGCACTAATTCTCTAGGAAGTGAAATGATTGTTGAAAATGTTAATTATCTTAGCAACTACACTTGTGAAGCTCAAGGATATGGTTTAAGTGTAATTGAGGTACATGATTTTTATCATTTTATGTTTTATAAATTTAATCACCTACAACAAGAATGATAATTTAAGATCTAATTCATCTACTACCTAGCTAGCCTAACACAAGTACCTATTCCCACTTTCTAGACACATCCTAACATATATAGCACTGGTGGGCTACCAAACGTTAAGAATTTCTAGGTTACCAAGTGCTACACATATGCTCAAGGTGGTTGTGCTTATGTTTATTAACAACTATAAATTAATTGCTTAATTAAAGTGCATTAAAGTGAAGTGCATGAAAATAAAGTATATGAATATTAAATGCATCAAGGAAACATTAATCTATTCTCAATGATGCAAGGATGATCAAAAGGATACATTTTTATTCCTGTCACACTACTATGCTCAGGTACATTAATGCTTGAACAAAGATCTATACACACTCAAACTCCTGCTACGGGCACTCAAAAGATATTGTAACTCTAGAGAAACAAAATTACAAGAGCTTCACTATCTATGACAAAAATTGATGAAAAACTAATGAAAACTATGAGCCTAAGAGATTTTTTTATACGTCGGCATATGCCCCACAATATTGGATATTTGACATCGCGTCCTAGGATTTGACATTAGGTATCGAATGTTGAGGATCTAATATTGGATATTCAATATTGGAGCCAGTGAAAACATGTTTCATAATACCCCCATGACTGAATAAAAACTTGTCCACAAGTGAAGAAGAGGAGAAACAAGTTCCTTACAAAATATTGAGAAGGTATGGGATTATTGACTAACAAATAACTAATTTAGATGGAACACACAAGCTCCTACATGCTTGAGTGTACAAATATATAATCTTTTTATAAAATTGGGTGTTCATGACAAGAGAAGTGAACACCCTAAACAAATTAACATTTAACTCATCTTGGTAGTTGGAGAGTGAGCGAGAAGATCCCATGATCATGAATGATCCTCATCATGTGGTGCTACTACATCATCCTTAGTAAAGATAGTCCCACTTTCATTCCATGCTTCCCACTACAACCATAATAGAATTGTGAATTAGTATGCAATGTGTAACACATAACTGTTAAGTACCTTATCTCGTTGGTGGTTACACTCGGCTAGGTTGTAATTGTGGTAGATTAATTCCTTTATTAGTGTTAGTAGGAGGACTAACAAGTAAGGTAAAATGAGTAAGCGGTTCATTAAATTTGAAAAAGTTCAAACAGGATGAAATGCTTGAAGAGGGTGTAAGAATTCTCAACAATAAAAAGGAAAGTTCACTAAAAATGTTGTGAAGATGTGCACAATTGGATGTCAATGATGAGGTAAACAAAAGGATTTGATTATAAGAGTATCTAAGGATAAACAACTTAACTAACCTAACCAAAAGATATGCAAGTGGATTCTCCCCAAAGTAGGCACAAGCCTTTTATTACCCTTGCATAACTTCAACCCAAGGAGTCTGTGTGCTCTATGAATGATTAATGGTTACAGAAAGTTAGGTACAAAAACCCAAAATAAAATACCTAATAATTTTGACACATAAAACTAGGACATCAAACAAGAACATGAAACTCACAGTGAGGCGAGACATGGAAAGCATAAATGGATGAGAGAGGGTAGAATAGAGTTTCTGATTAAGGTTACATGAAGTCCCTTATGAGTTTTATGGTTAAATGACTTGATAAAATCTATCAATAGTCCAAACAAAAACTAATCACATTCAATGACTTTGCCTCATCATTTTAAGACTAATCCACCCCCTTGAGACACAAGAGTTCTCCCATAGAACAACCACCATTCCTTATTAGAGAAGAAAAGAGAAGTAGGAAGTGAGGAAGGACCTTAGTTAGAGGGGACCTTCAAGCATGGGTAACATGTCTTTCTAGTCCCATAACCAATGCTTGTAGCCTATTTATTTTGTCTAAGGGGTGTGTGCTTTAAATTCCCTTCATCTTTTTTTTTTTTGAAATGGGAACCACACCATGCAAAGATGTATGCATTTATTTTGTCTAATGGGTATGCTTTGAATTTCCATTATTTTTTTTCTTTTTTATAATGAGAACCACACCATGCAAAGACTTATTCAACTTCCTTTTATTGGTCAACATAAAATGGTAAGAAATCCATGAAAATATACATGCACCTAGGAAAGCAGAAAGGCACAAAGAATACCAAATCCCCTTAAAGTAACATCCTATTCACACCTTTGAATCCTTTCTAAATCAAGAAAACAACCAAAGTCACAAATTTGTTAAAATTTTATTAATGAAAAAGGGACTACACATTTCTAAAATAAGGAAAACCATAGAGTTTGTGGATGGGTGGATGTTGTGGACTCACTACCTGTTGCATGAAAAGAAACGATGTCCTAATTATCAATAATAAAATTCAAAGCTCAAATCTAGACACCAATAATTAAATAACAAAATAGTTCATACCACCTTCAATTAAATCACAATGTACCTAGTTGGTAATAAAATTCTTATTATTAAAAAAAAAAAGAAAATCACATCTAAATAAAGAAAAATATATATAAGAAAGTGTAAAATATTTAAGAAAAAGAAAACATACTAACAATGTTGTAAAAAAAAAACTTTGAAAAACTAATACTATAAAAAATAAAGAGTGTAAAGTAAAGAATGTGTAAAACAAAAAGCTGTAAAACAAAAATATGAAAAAAAAAACTGAGCCACTTATATGGTTAGCATGGATGGCCATTTCTCCCATGACTAAGTTGAAAGGAGGAGATCCAAAATATGTTGACTTATAATATGTTGACCAGCTTTTGAAAAGGTTTGACTTATAATATGTTGACCAGCTATTTCCTGTCTAGGCTCTTAAGTTTGTAAATCAACATGGCTCTAGAAGAAAAAGTTTCATAAATGACATAAGGTCCTTCCCACAACATCTAGAACTTAGTTTGTTGAGGTACATATGTGGGGTTCTAGTAGATAACCTTATCTCCTAGTTAAAGTTTGACTATCTTGATTCTAAGCTTATGGTGCCTTTTGTTGCATGCCCTGTGCAACTCCTTAGATGATAGGGCCACCATTCAATTTTTGTCTAGCAAGTTGAGATTCATCAGTCTTCCTTTTTGTGCTAGACTCAAGTCAAGGTTGAGGTCATAGGCTATTGACAGTGTACAAAGCTCGAATTGAATAGAAAGTGTTGGCAATTTTCCATACACAAGCTCATAGGGGGAGTAGCGTATAGAAAGTTTCCATGTTAAGTAGTAGGATCAAAGGGCATCATTGAGTTTTGTGCTCTAATATTTCTTATATTTACTAGTAGTTTTTGTTAGAATCCTTGTCATTTCCCTATTGGTAACCTCAGCTTGACCATTAGCTTAGGGGTGGTAGGACGTTGTGAGTTTATGTTCAACCCACAAGCATTGCATGAGCTTCTGAAAGGTAGTGCCTATAAAGAGAGTTCAATTATTAAAAATTAATGTATGTGGCACAACAAACTTGTTTACAACATTTTTTTGTACAAACTAAGAAGTAGTAGAAGATGTACAATCAATGACAGCTACTACTTCTACCCATTTCATACAATAGTCAACAACGACTATGTTGCATGCTTTTCCATTTGACATGGATGTGATGGGATCCATGAAATCAATGCCCCAAATGTTGAATGGTTCTAGTGGTTGTATCCATTATTGAGGTCCTTTCATTTGAGTAATCATTCAACCATCTTATTAGTAGTATTCACAAGAGTGAACATATTGATAAGCATCCCTAAAGATTATTGGCCAATAGTACCCTACCATCAAGATTTTAATGGCCATTCATCTCCCAGCATAGTGGCCCCCATAAGGACCTTCATGAGCATTTTGGAGAACACATAGTTGATTAGCATCAGGGACATACCATCAAACCAGCTATCAGTGCACACCTTGTAGAGGTGTCCATTAATCTTCATGAAGCATTTTACTTGGTGAAGAAACTATTGTTTCTTTCAATGATCCAACCCTTGTGGCATCTCCTAAGTGAGAAGATAGGTGAAAATGTCATCATACCATTTAGGTTCATTGGGAAATTGCTTAGTCATAGCCCCATCAAAGAGGAGCTCATTAGGAAACATATCAAATAGTGGATTCTCCTCCTCTTTATTGTTCCATCATAACTGAGACAAGTAATCAACAACCACATTCTCAGTACCCTTTCGATCTAACATCATAAGATTGAATTCCTATAAGAACACCAGTCATCGTATGACATGGGGGCTCATTGTTGACTTGTTCATTAAGAAGCGAATGACACTATGGTCTATGTGCATAAACACTTTGTATCTAAGCACATAGTACCTAAATTTTTCTAGAGAAAACACCACTTCCATCAATTCATTTTTTGTAGTGTTGTAGTTTAGTTGTGCACTCATAATTCTTTAACTAGCATAATGGATATAATATGGATGTTTCTTGTCATCCATATGAGTAAGCACAACTTCCAAGGCATAATTTGATGCATCTGTCATGACATGAAATGGTCTAGACCAGTTGGGTGCTTATAGGACTGCAGTCTCTACAAGTTTCTCCTTCAACTATTAGAATGCTTTTTCACATTCGGTGGTCTAAACAAATGGAGCATATTTCTTTGTCAACTCCACCAATGATTTTATGATCTTAGAGAAATTCTTTATGAATCATCAATAGTAACCAGTATGTCCAAAGAATGATAGAACATATTTGACAGTTTCTAGTTAGTGGGTTATTCCTTGGATGACCCTTATTTTCTCAGGGTCTACATCAATTCCTACTTGTCATATCCTATCTCCCAATATAATGTCTTTCAGGACCATCAAATGACTCTTTTGTCAATTGAGCCTAAGGTTTGTCTCAACACATCATTTCAGTACTTACTCAAGGTAGTCCAAAGCTTTCTCAAATGTAGCTTCATAGGAGGAGAAGTCATCCATGAAGACTTCCATACCACTAAAGATCTACTGTTGAAAAAGGCTTTAGACTAGGTGTAGGAATGTAGTAGGGGCATTGTACAAACCAAATGGAATCTTGTGATATGCAAAAGTCCCCTAAGGACTTGTGAATCTATTCTTTTGTGTAATTTGAATTTGGTTATAGCCAATATAACCATTTAGAAAACTATAGTAGCAATTCCCAGATATTGTGTTTAACACCTGATCAACAAATGGCAATAGAAAATGGTCCTTGAATGTTGCCATGTTTAGCATCCAAAAATCAATGCAGACCTACCACTTGCCTCCTTTCTTTGGCACAATTAGGAGTGAACTAACCCACTCGCTATCCACAATGGGATAAACGAACCCCACCATGAGGAGTTGTTCAATTTTCTCTTTGATAATCTACTTCAGTTTGGGATTTAATCACCTCTATGCTATCTCTTTGGCTTCATGGCCAGATCAGTGTAGATGCGATGTTGGCATATCCTAGGATCAATCCCTGTGAGTTCAGAATATGACTAGGCAAGGGTTGCTGACCATTTTTCAACCACATTTAACAACATCTTTTTCTGCTCTAGAGCAAGATTTGCATTAATTATGACCATATTTCCATTTTTTATAAACACATATTCCATGCTAGCTAATAGCATTTTTAGTTCAAGGGGCTCTTACTTGAAATTTTCAAGAATTACCAACTCTTCCCAGTATGTTTCATCATTTTCATCATTAGAGAATTAGTGATGAACTTGCTCTAGTTCATCCATGCCTATGATATATGCACATGTCAAGCTCTCAGTCAATTCCTTGCAAAGTGTGTTGCTTTTAGAATTAGCGGTCATCCATTGGGTACCCTCTTGTTTAGTGGCTATTATGTACATACGCCTTTGAATTTCTACTTCTAGTGTACATTGCTTGCATGCAAAGATGGATGCTTGTTTCACTACGTAGAGTTTATGCACATAATTACACCCTATATCAATGTATGTGATTCATGGAACTCACTTCTTCTCAATCTTCCCACATTCATTTTCTTTAGATATTTCTAGGGAAAGATCTATGATTATCATTTTTGCATCAATGATACTTAGCCATGTCCTTCCCATGATGATTGGAAAGTTCCCTTTGTAGTTCTCCACCTTGATCACTAGGAAATCAATAAGATAAGACCACCCATAGACTATGGTCACAATGTCTTTGACTAGTCCCAATGGAACATTGATGGATTGATCTACCAATTCTAATATGATATTTCTCTTCTTAAGAGAAGGTAGATTTCATGTAATATACATCTCATGAGAGATCAGGTTAACACTAGAACCGGAATCAAGAAGAGCTTACACTGTTCATTGCCAGTTATTTGTAAATAAATCAGAGGACTTCCAAGATCAACTAATTTCCTCAAAATATTTCCAACATGAATCCAATTAGCTACAATGTGAGTAATCATAGTATGGAACTTGAGTGGTATTTGGTTTGAAGGGGACTCAAAGGAATTTGATATAGAGAAAGATAGATAAGTAAGGTTGTCAACCCCAGGTGTATGTGAGTGCTTAGGTAGACTATGGGATCTAAAGAAAGGTCTTTTCTTTGATCAAGTATCCAACCCACTTGATGAACCAATTGTAGATTAATGGCCCTAGTAGCATTGCATTGTTACAATTGAGATGGTAGTTTACCTTGCATAGGTGGAGCAAGTGGTAACTATGCAAAGGGAGGAGGAAGATGTCCAAGGACAGTAGGAGGATAAGTGTAAGATGTGGTATCCATTCTTGCATGTATAGAATGAGTTCGATAGAATGGTGGTAGTGAGATTGAAAAGTAGAAACCTGACTAGAAGAGTCACATGAAGACAAGGGTTGCTAAACGTAATACCCATATAGATTAGGTTGTCTATAAGGGTATTGCTACCTTAGTGATGCCAACACCCATGACTATGGTTTCTGCCACTATTGATATTACTCATATGATTACAAAGGAGTTCTACTTGGATAATACTATTGTTGTTAATAGAACTCCCTAGAATTGCCTTCAGGATTAGGCAATCTTTCGGATGTTTGCCTTTGTGCAAGTCATGGATTCAAAGCATACACCCCATACTCTTATAAGTGTGATACTATTGGGCAATATCCGTTAGGATGTTCATATTGGCATATGTCACACCCATCATCATCATCTAATTTGGTTCCTACAACTTCTTCTATTGTAGAAATCTTGTCCTTACCTCTTTGATAGGCATGTCCAACTTCCTTGCACCTTCTGTGCTCATAATCACTACCTTGTTCTTTGGACTCTTCAGAAATTTTTAAGACAAATTGAAATATACTATACATGGAGTCCCATAACTGATCAACCTTGGCTATAATTTTAGATTAAAATTTTTTGAGTAGCAAGGTTTTCCTATTCACCACCTCATCAAGTGCTAATTCTTCCTCATTGTTCTCTTATGAATGGCAGGATCATGGTTGTACTCTTCTATCCTTTCTCTTTTTCTTAATTCACCTTCCTCATTAGCTACTTGTTCAATCAATCTTTGGATCTTCTAGCCACCCTTAGGCATAGACACCAAGGGTTCTTCTCATTTCATATCAAAGCCCATCTACAATGCGGTGAAGTTGATCAAGCTGAGAATAACCATGGCCAGGACATCTGCGTATTAAGGAATAGTATCAACCAATGATGGCATCCAAGGGTTCATGTGTTCCTTGTTTCCATCCTTGGATCTACCTCCTCAAGTTGGACAATCTAGAGTACATTTGATATTTACCATTGAATAATTTGAGCATGTTACTCCATCATCTAATAGATTTTTGTTCTAAGGACTAGTACCAATTCTCTACTTCTTTAATGAATGTCCTTGAAAACAACTTAAGCTTTTGCCACTCATTTTCTATATTTTGCAAGGTACATGCATCTTGAAAAACATGGAGATGGTTTTACAGCTCTGAGTTATATTCCCCTTTGAACCAAGAGATATTGTTCATGTCTAGTATTTTGATCTAACTATCCTTTACATGCCTTGTTGGAATTCGTACTACCTATATGATGTTTAGCATACTTCGAGTAGTAAGTAAAGGCTCATCAAGGCCTTAATTTTGATGCCTATGATTCCCTTTGCTACCCCTTCATTCATGGTGTTGCATCTCTCTTGAATGCCCATGCCCTTAATCTTGCCTTGCCTAATGATCCCTTTGATCATTTTGGTCCTGTTGGTCACCTTCATCACAGTTGTGCCCCCTGTGGTTGTGCTCAGAGCCACAAGAAGAAGAAGATGATGACAAAGGTGAAGAGGAAGGAAGACTAGCACCGTCATGGTTCCTACTACCACCTCTTTGGTGATCATGGCCACTATCACGATATTGTTTCTTGTCCGTATCCTTGCCTTGACTTGCCTCTTTGGATCCTTCTTTATCATTAGATCCATTCTTACCAAAACCTAGATTGTGAATTGTGGAATGTAGGTTCTAGTTTTGACCTCTTCATTGAAGTCAAAGAGAGGAATTTCAATAAATGGAAAACCCCTAGAGAATGGGTCTCCACCATCTTTTTCATATAGCAAGAATGAAGAATCATTAAATCCTTTTTCCTTCATAGATTCATGATGTTGTTCTAACTATCGATCCTAGAGATGTTGTTCCTCAATGGGACGATAATCCCTATCATAAATATCTTGCACAACATACTCAACATGAAGTTCCTAGAGATCCCATCGTATAAGAATTTTTTGAGCATTGCAAGAACAGATCAAAAGAGTGGCAACATGATGTTTCCCTCCATGTCATGCCATCGTAATTGTTCATCCTGATGTAGGATGAAGGTGAAATTGGGTACATACTCATCAAGATGAGCATATACCATTCGATATTGCTGGGACACTGGTTGATGTACTCCATTAGACTTTGGTGGAGAATCACTTTTATGAGAAGAAGACATCTTATGTTAGAAAAATAAAAATGAACTGTGCTTCTAAAAATTTTTGTCATTATTTTTGAAGTATGATATGACTATAAGGTTCGTTTCAATGATTTGAATAACTTTCACGAAATCCTAGATAGTGCACGTAACAACTAAAAGGTCCATGGTAGTGATGCCAATGATGAGGGACAAGGTACCCCTATTCCCAACCATACAAATCACTAAGGCATTGACATGTGATCCGGTTGAATTCCATGGCCCTATAGTTCATTAGTGCACTAATTCTCTAGGAAGTGAAATGAGCATTGAGAACATTTGTTGTCTTCCCAACTACACTTGTTAAGCTCAAGGATATGATTTAAGTGTAATTAAGATACATTATTTTTATCATTTTATGTTTTATAAATTTAATCACCTACAACAAGAATAAAAGGTTGAGTAATTTAAGATCTAATTCATCTACTACCTAGCTAGCCTAACACAAGTACCTATTCCCACTTTCTAAACACATCTTGAGCATGTATAACACTATTGGGCTATGAAACGTTAATCATTTCTAGGTTACCAAGTGCTACACATATGCTCGAGGTGGTCATGCTTGTGTTCATTAATAACTAGAAATTAATTGCTTAATTAAAGTGCCTTAAAGTGAAGTGCATGAATATTAAATGCATTAAGGAAACTCAGTGCTCTAAGGATGATCAAAAGGATTCATTTTTATTCCCATCATACTACTATATTCAGGTACATCAATTTTCGAACAAAGATCCATACACACTTAGACTCCTACTGCAGGCATTTAGAAAATATTATAACTTTGGAGAAAACAAACTGCAATAGTTGCGCTATCTATGACAAAAAATGATGAAAAAATAATGAAAAATGTAAGCCCAAGTGCTATATTTATAGGCTAGCATATACCCCATGATATCAGATATTCAACATTGCATCTTGGGCTCTGACATTAGGTATTCAATGTCAAGGCTCTGATATCGAATATTTGATATTAAAGCTAGTCAAAACATGATTCATCATCCATGATCTAACATGAATAATAAAACTATTATCTTTTGAAATATTTTTAGAATAATCATAACATTATTTATATATATAATATAAATAAGAGTGCATAATATGATATGACATCAATAAAATATTATACTTGTATTATCTTCAAATGGTGTTATCATGATCAAAATCCTAGTTACTCAAATCATCATAATGATCATTAACATCATATCAAGGTATATCTAAAGACATAACTAGAATGATTATAAGCACAAAAATCAATGAAATGCATGAAAAATGAGAAGAAAGCGTGTAACTAGAAGCTACTAAGTGTCTATAAGCAACACTGGAGTAGAAATTCTTTAAATGAAATGCATTAAAATTTCTATATAGTTTGTTTCTTTGTAAATCTAAAACTTTCTAAACATTAGGGCCAATGACATGTGTAACTTGATATTGGCCTAACCACATAGAAGAAAACTTATTTTGCATACCTATCTAACCTACTGCTCTAACTCTCTTAAGGACTAGATTAGCTTTATTAAAAACTCTGGCTATTTATTTCTTATCAAACTATCTTTTGATAATTTATTTCTATTTAAATAAGCTTTCAATCTCTTTAACCATTTTAAGTTCTAAATTCTAAATTTTATATGTGCATGAAATTAAATGTTCATTAGTTTAAAAATAATCTAAGAAAAATTGACATGTTGGAATTTATAAATTTATTGGTAAAATTGATTCTTGACCATACATGAAATCATATGATGTAGTTTTAATTAATTCTTTATAATGAATTCAATCAGCTCATAGTACTCATTTCAACTATTCATGCCATGTATAAGGATTTTGAGTTATCATCTTCTTAATTCTAGCTAATATAATTTTATTAGATGACTCTACTAAATCGTTACCTTTGGAGATAATAGTTAGTCACAACTTTGATAATAATGTTATGTTCCCTAGTCTAGTTGGTAAATTCTATGGATATAAACATGGGTCCTTTATCGACTGCTAAAGCATAAGGATATCCATATCTAGAAATTATATTGTTTTCTAAAAACTAAATAACTTCATGAGGCATTGTGATTTTAGTAGCTTTAGCTTCTAATCAATGAGGGAAATAATTAGTAGTGGGAAGATAAACTTATGTTAAGTTGTTGATGAAGCATTAATTACTCCTACAAAATCTAAAGCCTAGTGTATGAAGGGTCTAATATCTATTATATGTTATAAAAGAC
>MNCI01012431.1:317525-341244 GCA_015680685.1 Gnetum montanum | reverse complement strand
GTTTCAAGTTGTAGATTGCTATATGCTCATTTACCAAGACAAAAGATCCATACCAATTTATTTTGAAAATAGATTGCTTGCTCCTCAACATTCACACTTCACTTCAAGCTTAAATACTAGTTGAAAAACTTGGATTAGTTCTTGATATATGTGTGGAAACACTTGTAATATTCTTGCTTTTCTATTTGTGTGATACATGCCCTGTCTTTGATATTTTATATTTACTAACTCTTTTTACATGATCATATTTACATTGGAAGAGAATTTTATGAAGTGTATGGATGTATATTTATCAACATGTTTTATTTTTAATCAATGATTTTGGTGTTGCATTACCTTGAACACACTATGGAGTATGCATGTCTCACTCATAGCTTTGATCTTTAAAATTGAATGTCAATGATTATTAGTGAATTAATTGCAGCTCCTTTGTTTTGATCTCAAAAGAGCAATTCTCAATTTTTCCAATCACACCTTAAGTGAAGGATGCAATACATTACCTATTACATTATGAGCAATAACATGATTACTCTTTTGGAATCCATTGTTAAGTCATATGGCTATATTTACTTCATCATAAAGATATGTCCATTTGCCAATGTTGTATAAAAATGAAGATTATCTAAAGTCCAAGAACCTTGCACTACCAATGACTTATTGTTTTAAAGACAAGTTGCTTCAACCTTTGCTTCACTTCAAGGTTGATTACCCTACAATGAGTTGCCCAGAGCAAGTGGCTAGATCAGTTAGCTTACTTGAAAGAGTAGGGCTGATATTCTCCATAGCCTGAATGCAAGTGCCTAAACGAACAAATTTTAGTGTCCAAGAGGTGATAGTATCAACCTAGCAGCTATTTCCTAAAATCTCTTGGAATGCTGCTACCTTCTCAGTACACTTGGAAGATGGTGAAGGGGTAATAGTCTTGATGATGTAGCACCAAGGACAGGAGATTGTGGCTGAAGTGTTTGCTGATACAATTGCTATGGCTCTCAATACATCGACACCACCTGTACCAGACGTTCATGGACTAGAAGATGTACACGCATCTATTGAAACTTTGTGTAGCAAGATTGATGCAGCCCAACATGAGGAGTTATTGGACTGACTGGTGGGAACTGGGCAACTACTTCTAGATGTCTTCAACCATTTGGACAACATTACTACAACCCAGTTGGAGCTACTCTTGGCAAGGGGTAAGAGCCTCATTTTGGAAGGGTAACTTGAAGTTGCTCAAGTTTCTTGTCAATGCTTGGCAATGGAAGTAGCCCAACTTGTCAATCAAGCCATCCTCAACCACGAAATCACCAAAGATGAATCTTTTCAATAGCTTCGGCTCAAACTTCAGCTAGTTGAGGATGAGCAAGAGTCAGCAATCTTTGATAAATCCTTAGTAGATGTTTAAGCATATACTTTAAATAAGGACTTGACAGAGGTTTGCTAGGAGAATGTTCGATTGACCATAGAGGTTCATCTCCTGTGCAATGTTGGTGTAGAAAATGAACACATGAAAAATTTTATCCACCAACAACAGGAAGAACTAGCTAGGGTGAATGCTAACGTAAGAAGGTTGGCCGCTGAGAACCAAACTCTGTCAATGGAGGAGGTTCGAGCATTGCAACAAAAATATGCAATTGAAATCACTGCTTGGAAGAATGAGGTCCTAAAATTTGAAAACATCAAAAATAATTATAGGAACCAAGTGGGATTATAGAAGGAAGTAAATGAAAAACAGATTCAGGTTGCAAAGGCCAAAATCAACCAAGCACTTCAATAGCTTCGAGAAGGAGGCAATGTATGGAACCTATCTTTGATGGGTTGAATGCCTACAATCAAGCTGAAATATGCCTTAAGGAGATACAAATTGAGGAGATGAAAGAATATATGGAGCTCGCCAACCTCCACTATCCAAACCTGGCTATGCTCACAGCCGGGAGACCATGGTCAGAATTGGAAAAGCAAGTGGTCACCTCATATTCTCTATACGAGGGTGAGTTCTAGGCACATAAAGCAATAAAGAAGAAATTGAAAATAGAAAATGCGGAACTCGAGGTTCTCCACACATGTTTTGAAGGACAATGTGTAGTTGTGGAGAACTTGGCTTGTTGGATGAATGACTACCAATAGCTGCAGACATTAATTCAAGCATTCAACATCGAACAGAAAGAGTTTGCAGCTTGGATCGTCAACTTGAAAGAACTCCTTCCTACGCTGCCATGCCCTTGGGAGGTTCTAGCTCTAGCACACATTGGTGAAGCCTCCTGGATAGTGAATGATCCCAGAAGAAAAGAGAAAAAAATGAGGGCCCTTATGGACACTTTTTGATTACCTCCAGAAGTTGCAGCTGCGGCAGGGCAGCCATCATTCGTGCCACCACCACCACATGGGTCAGAGGCTGGTGAAGGATCGTCAGAACCACTGCCCCTAGGGATGGCATGATCTTCTCTGATAATTTTTACATCCTTCTTCATGGAGAAGACTCCAGGATCGATAAGGTGTTTAATTTTTTCTCTAAACACCACCATTTTTGTAATTTTTCCTCCTTTGTAGACTCGAGCACTTGGTAAAATTAGTGTTGAGTTATGTGTATGTCGTGTGTGTCAAGTCAAGTGCATTGTAAATAAAATTCCATACCTTCCAAGTTGTAAGAGGAACTCGAGGATGAGTTTTTACTTAGTTGTGGGGGTATGATGAAGTGTTTAATGGTCATTATGTCTACTAGGCCGCGTCGACACATCCTTCCATGCATTGACGTGGCCCTGTTTATGCGGCACCTATTTCAGCCTATAAATATGAAGGCCTTCTGCCTCATTGAGGCATCTTTTAGTCAGTTGTAGCAAAGCTCTTGCCATTTGTTCTTGTAGGAGATAGAATATTTTCCAAGTGCCTATAGTTGATGTAAAGAAGATGTCCAGCTCTTTATTCGAATGTTGATGTATTTGAGCCCATTGGCATGAATGCCAATAAAGACGAGCTTTCAAGAATTCCGTGCAACACTTGGACTTAGTCACTTATTGCATTTAATAGCTTAGTATTTCTATGCTTTAATAATTAATTAAATTTCTCTTATTATTAGTTTAATCTCTATCATTCATTCATAGTTCATAGAAACCATAAGTATGACCATCTCAAACGTAAATACAACACTTGGTAACCTAGTGATGCCTAACATTTGGTAACCCAGTAGTGGTTGGGAAATGCTCAAGATGTGCTTGGAAGATGGGATTGGATACTTGTGTTAGGAATAGTTAAGATACAGATTAGGATAATTGTAGATTAGATAATAGTTCATTCCTTACTTTTCATACATTAATTAGATGCCAAAAGATAAAGTAAAAAGCTATAAAAATCAGTTACCTCAATCTCACTTAACCATTGCCACTAGATACTCACAAGTGAGGTTGAGAAGAAAATGATCGTTCTAACAAAGGGTTTTCTTGGTTAGGGGTCTAGTGTATGCTAAGTGCTTACAGTCTACAGAATTCGATCAAGTCGTGTGTGAACGCTTGTGATTCGCATGGTTGGGCATAGGGGTACCTAGCTGCTTATAATTGGCACTATTATTGGGGACTATTAGTATTACATGCATAATCTAACCTTAGTAAAATTATCATACACATCATTAGAATAGACCCAGGATAGTAACATTCATGCACACTAGGTAGATTAAAGTAAACATAAGGTACACTGATTAAATGGATCATCTAACATCCAATTTGACTTCTTCTCACAGGCAAGATGTATCCAACCCACTGATGCCATAGGAATGTCAGGTGGTATACATGTATTCCAATGAATATGTTCATAAATTCACATTCATCCTACATCAAGATGAGCATCTACGATGGTGGGACATGGAGGGCAACATTATACTACCCACCGACCGATCAGCTCCTACAATGCTATTTCACAATCTTGGAAAATTAGGCATCTAGGACTGTGGAGTAGAGTATGTCATGGAGGATCATGATTACTAGGACTATCGTACCACTGAGGCTCAACAAGCACAAGACCAACAGCAGGAAAAAAGATATGAACACCTAAAGGTAAAACAATTTAGTAACCCCTTATTCTCGCAAGGGCTACAAGATGATAGCGATCCCATCTTTCATGATTCTCATTCGGCCGAACTTCCCTGGGGCAGCAAATCCTTCAGTCCATCATTCAAAACAAGCCTCCAAGTGACCAAGATCCTCAAGGGCATGGGGGATCACATAGCAAGGATGGGTAGGATGATCAAGGCCATCATCAAGGTAGATGGGGAGATCGACATCGAAGCGGTGGTGATTCTCCTCCCTCTTCTCCATCCTCTCGCTCTCCTATACCTTCAGCCAGTTCAGGCTCTTATCGTAATTGGGGTAGAATGGAGCAAAAGTATGGCTATCGAAAGGATCAAAAGGGATAACATGAGGAAACACATGATCAATCGTACAATGCTAGCCATCATGAAAGGAGGGGTAGCCAAAATCGTCCCAGACATCATGGTCCTCAACAAGACTATGACTCAAATGAGCCATTGCTGGCTACTCGAAGCATGCTCTAGATCATCGAGGCAGTTCAGATCCTTAGTAGGCATGTGAAGGATAGCTAGATCAAGCACGTTGATATGAACAACATCCCCAGATTTGAAGGGGGATACAATTGTGAGCTGCAAACTCACCTGTAGGTGTTCCATGAGGCTTGCACCCTGCAAAATCAATCCAAAGATAAGTATGATCCTCAAGTTATTTAATTACAAGTATAAAGTGTACTCTTGGATGTCCAACTTGAAAAAGAAAATTCAAGGATGGCAATAAGGAACACATGAATCCTTGAACCCAACCATGGGTAAGTGTTTTTCCCTTTTGCATAGATGTCTTGGCCATGGTTATTCTCAATGGGAGTAACTTCACCACATCATAAATGGGCTCTAATAAAAAATAAGAAGAACCCTTGGGGTCTATGCCCAAGGAAGATTATTAGAACTTGGGGCTCATTGGATTCAAAGGATAATTAAGCAAGTTGCAAAAGAAGAAGGTGAGTTGAGAAAATAGGAAAATGCTAAAGAATATAATCAGGATCCTTCCATCAAACAAAGGGGGGTCTGATTTTGTGATAGTGAGGGGGAGGCACTACTTGATAAAGTGGCGCAGTGAAAAACCTTGTTGATTCAAAAATCTATTTTTGAAATTTCAGCCAAGGTGGATAAGATGTTGGAATCTTTGGATGACAAATTCTAAACTACTTTGAAAAATGAAGAAGAATCCAAAGAGCAAAGTAGTGATTGTGATTGTAGAAGAAGTAAGGAAGCTGAACGTGCCTACCAAAGGGGTAAGGGTAAGGCTATTGTAGTAGAAAAGGTTGTGGAGTCAAAATTAGATGATAATGGTTGGTGTAACATTTTCCAATATGAACATCCTAAGGGATGTTTCCCTATTGTGTCACACTTATAGGAGTCTTGGATGTATGCTCTAAATCCTAGGTTGGTAAGAAGGCAAGCACCCAGAAGATTGCCTTATCGTCAAGGAAATCCCAAGTAGTTTCACTAGTAACAACAAGCTTACTATCCAAGTGGAGCTCCACCACAATCATATGAGCAATACCAGCAATGGTAGCATCCACAATCATGGGGGATGTCATCACCAAGGTAATACTACCCTTATAGGTAGCCAAATCTGTATGGGTACTATGTTTAGAAACCCATGTCTCCACATGACTCTTCCAATGATGCTTCGTTTCAACATCACTACTACACTCTAGAGTATTATAGAACTTATTTTCCATTTCCTAGAGGGAAATCCCCATATCCTTATCATCCTTTTCATCCTTCTGCACATGTCCCTCCACCCTCAACCTAATTACCACCTACTCCATCCATGTAGGATTATATTCCAGCACAGTTGCAAGAATATAACGTTAATAGGGCTATTAACTTACAACTAGTTCCTCCATTGAGTGGTTCAAAATCCAGACCTAGAAAAAGACCATTCTTCTAAACTAATAACCCTACAGAACCCTCACCAACTCATGCGGCTGGTCGCCCTATGTCTCCTTTATCCTATGCATCTATTTCCTTTGATAACCCTTCAAACCAAATGCCTTCCAAGATCCACGCACTCATGTTAACCCATGTTGTATCCAATTGGATCAAGGCTAGAAACCTTCCCTAGAGAAGAGCTGATTCTAAAAGTCACCTCATCTACTTATAGATTATTGGAAATGAGCCATGCAAGGCTCTTCTTAATTTAGGTTATGATGTTAATCTAATTTCTCATGAAATGTACAAAGCCTAGAACCTACCTCCTCTCAAGAAGAGTAACATTTGCTTAAAATTGACAAATTAGTCCATCACTGTTCCCTTAGGACTAGTGAAGGACATTGTGACCACTAGCTATGGGTGGTTCTATCTTATCAATTTCCTGGTGATCAAGGTTGATAACTACAAGGAGGACTTCCTAATCATTATGAGAAGGGCTTAGTTGAGCACTATTGATGCTTGAATGGGCATTAGAGATATTTCCCTGGAAATTTCCAAGGAAAATGCATTCAGAAAGATCAAGAAGAAGAGAGTTCCATGCATCACATACATCGATATAGGGTGCAACTATGTGTAGAAGTTCTGATCTATCAAAAGCACATCAATCAAAACATGCAAACAATTTGCAAATGAATATGAAACTTAAAAGTGCATGTACATAGTAGTCACAAAATAAGAGGGTACCCAATGGTTGACAACTAATCCTAAAAGTAGCACACTTTACATAGAACCAACTGAGAGCTTAAATTATGCCTATGTTGAAGGCATGGTTGAACTGGAGTAAGTTCATCACCAACTCTCTAATGATGAACCTAATGAAAGTTACTAGGAAGAGTTGGGAATCCTTAAAAATTTCCTTAGAGTTGAAAACTCTACCTAATGGCATGAAGTATGCATTCTTGAATATGATGAGCTAGTAATAATCAATGCCAACCTTGCTCTTGAACAGAAAGAAAAGCTGCTAAATGTGGTTAATAAATGGACAACAACCTTTGCTTGGTTATATCCTAAACTCACTAGGATTGATCCTAAGATACATTAACATTGCATCTATACTAATCCTTCCATAAAGACAAAGAGGTAGTCGTAGCAGTAGTTGAACCCAAAACTGAAGTAGATTATCAAAGAGGAAATTGAAAAACTCCTCAAGGTGGGGTTCATCTATCCAATTGTGGATAGCAAGTGGGTTAGTCTACTTGTAATTATTCTAAAGAAAGGTGGCAAGTGGAGCGTGTGCACTAATTTCAAGCTATTGAACATGGCAACCTACAAAGATCATTTCTTGTTTCCATTAATATCTCTAGGCATTGATGTTATAGCTTTCTAGATGGTTATAGTGGCTATAACTAGATTTAGATCGTGCCAGAAGATTAGGCCAAAATAACATTTATGAGTCCCTAAGGGACTTTTGCATATCAAAAGGTGTCATTTGGTCTGTTCAATGTCCCTGCACCTTTCCAACACCTTGTCATGAGCATTTTTCAGCAGTAGATTGGTAGTGGGATGGAAGTCTTCGTGGATGAATTTTCCATGTATGGTGCTACATTGGAGTAAGACTTGGACCACCTTGAGCAAGTTCTCAAAAGGTTTGTGGAGACCAATATTTGGCTCAATTAGTAAAATAGCCATTTCATGGTCCATGAAGGCATTTTGTTGGGGCACACAATCTCACAAGTAAGGATTGAGGTGGATCCTAAAAGGATTAGGGTCATCTAAGGAATAACTCTTCAGTCAAAAATCATTAAAGATGTCTAGTCATTCCTTGGACACATTGGCTACTACCAGTGATTCATAGAGAATTTCTCTAAGATTGCTAAACCATTGGTTGAGTTGGAAAAGAAAGATGCTTCATTCATATGGACTAAGGAATGCAAAAAATCATTCTAGGAGCACCTGATTCATGGAGAAGCTTGTAGAAACTCTACTTCTATGAGCACCTGATTGGTCTGGTCCATTTCACATCCTGATAGACACATTGAACCATGTCTTGGGAGCTATGCTTATGTAGTTGGATGATTAGAAATGTCCTTATTATATACACTACACAAGTCAAAGCATTGTGGGTGCACAACTTAACTACACCACAATAGAGAAAGAGTTGATGGTAGTGGTGAATGCTTTGGAGAAGTTCAAGTACTATGTGCTTGAATACAAAATTTTTGTGCACACTGACCATAGTGTTATTCCCTTCCTTATGAACAAGTCGATGGTGACTAATGGCTTGTGATATTACAAGAGTTTGATCTTACAATGGTAGATCAAAAGGGAACTGAGAACCTGGTCACTAATCACTTGTCTCACTTATGATGAGAAAACAAAGAGGAAGAGAGCCCACTCTCTGATTAATTTCTTGATGAACTCCTCTTTGCCAGTGCAATAAATGAACAGGTACCCACTAAACCAAAATGGTATGATGGCATCCTTACTTATCTTCTCACTCAAGAGATTCAACAAGACTTGGACCATCGAAAGAAACAATAGTTTCTTCATCAAACCAAACACTTCATGGAAATCAATGGATACCTTTACAAGATGTACGTCAATGGCCTAGTTTGTTGGTATGTCCCTAATGCTAATCAACTATGCATTCTCTAAGACACTCATGAGCATCCTTGTCGGAATAACTATATAGGGAGATGAATGATCATTAAAATCCTAATGATAGGGTATTACTATCCAACAATTCTAAGGGATCCCCACCAATTCATTTACTCTTGTGAATGCTATCAATAAGATGGTGGAATGACAACTTGAATGGAGGGGCCTTAGTAGTGGATTCAACCACTAGAACCCTTTGACATCTAGGGTATTCAATTCATGGGTTCCATCACACCCATGTCAAATGAAAAGGTGTACATAGTAGTCGCTATTGACTATTATACCAAATAGGTAGAAGCAACAGCTATCACCAATTGTACATCTTCTACTACTACTTGATTTGTACAATAGAATGTGGTAAATAGGTTTGGAGTGCCACATGGTACTCACTTTATAGGTGCTAATTTTTGTAAGATCATGCAATTCTTGGGGGTAGAACATAAATTAACAACACCTTATCACCCCTAATCCAATGGGCAAGCTAAGGTTACCAATAGGGAAATCACAAAAATCTTAATGAGAATAATAAGTAAATATAGGAGAGATTGAAGCACAAAATTTAACGATGCCCTCTAGGCATATTTCTCAACATGGAAAATTCCTATAGGCTATTCTCCCTATGAGTTGCTGTATGGAAAATTACAAACTCTTCCTATTCAATCCAAGCTCTATACACTCTCAACAGCCTATGACCTTGACCCTAACCTTATTGTAGCATAGAAAGAAAGATTAATCAACCTTAATATGCTAGATGAGAATAGATTGGTGGCACTATCCTTGAATGAAGTGCATAAATCATTCAACAAAACATGATATGACCTTAGAATAAGAAAAGTAAAATTTCAACTTCGAAACAAGGTTCTCTATTGGAACCCCACAAATGTTCCACAATGAACTAAGTTCCAAAAATTGCAAGAAGGACCTTATATCAATTAGGAAGTCTTTTCTTCTAGGGCCATGTTAATATACAAATTTGAGAGCCCAAATGAAAAGAAATTAGTTGACACACAACAACTTAAATTTTTCCACAAGCCTAAGCAAGCCAGTGCAAGCAACACCTCCATAGATGGACAACCTTGCTCAATTTTTCAGATCTTCTCCTTTCAACTTAGTCATGGGGGAGATGACCATTCATGCTAACCATACTAGTAACTCAGTTTTTTAACTTTTTTTTTACAATATTTTTTCTTTTATACCTTTTTGTTTTACAACATCATTAGTACAGTTTAACTTTCTTGAATATTTTATAATTTCTTTTATATTTTACTTTATTCTAGTATGAATTTTTCTTGTTTTATAAAAAAATGCTTTGTTGCCAATAGGACATAGTGATGCTATAATTGTTTGCTAATGGTGGTTTTTACTTAATATTTTTGATAGCTAAATGTCTACTTTCTATTTTTGAATTTTGTTGACTAATGACTAAGACAAAGTTTCTTTTTCATGGAACAAGCAATAAGTCCACATTGTCCACACATCTAGGAAATCTATGCTCTTCTTGGTTTTAAGAGCATGATGTCCCTTTTTCATTAATGAAACTTTAATGAACTTACAACTTTGGTAGTTTCTGAACTTGGGAAAGATTCAAAGGTTTAAAAAGGGTGCAGCTTCAAGGGGATTCAATACTCTTTGTACCTTTTTACTTGATTGAGTGCAATTGTGTTTTTATGGTTATCTTACTATTCCGTTTCGACCAATAATAGGAAGTTAATAAGTCTTTGCATGGTGTAGATCCCATTCAAAAATCCATAAAAACATAAAATTCAAAAAACAAAACATGAAAAAAAAACATGAAGGAAATTCAAAGCACACCCCTTAGATGAAATAATGGGCTATAAGCACTAATTATGGGATTAGAAAGACATGTTACCTATTCTTGAAGATCTTCTTTAACTAAAGCCCTTTCTCACTTTTTTCTTTTCTTTTCTTGTTTAATAAGCAATGGTATTTGATTTGTGGGAGCATTCTTGTGTCTTGAGGGGGCAATCTGGTTTTCTAGTGGTGATGCAAAGTTATTGAAAGTGGTTGGTTTTGAGTTGGACTAAGGATGGACATTATTGGGTCATTTAACCATAGAATCCACAAGGGACTTCAAGTGATCATGATTAGGAACTCCATTCCACTTTCTCTCTCATCCATCAATTCTTTCCATTATTTACCTCACTACCAATTTTCATGTCTTTTTTAATGTCTTAGTGTGATGTGTTGAAATCCTTAGGCAAATTCTTCTAGATTTGGTCCTTAACTTTTTTATAATCATTAATCAACTGTGGGCCCACAGACTCCTTAGTTGAGGTTATGCTAGGGCAAAAAGAGCATGAGCTTGCTATGGGAAGGATCCACTTACATATCTCTTGGTTGGGTTAGCTAATTTCCTTATCCTTAGGTATTTTGACAATCAAATCTTTCATGCATCCCATTGATGCATCGAACTATGCTCTCCTTAAGGCATTTTTCTCCAAAATTTCATTCTCCAATTAAATTATCAATTCTTTGAATTCCAAAACCCTCTTCTAATATTTTCATCTTTCTCATGGCTTTTCTGGCTCTCCATAGACTCCAATTTTGTGTAAAAACTCATATTTTTCAAGAAATTCATTATGAAAAATTTTCTCCTATAGTTACATCAATGAGACCCCATTTACGCATCAGACCTATCAATGAGACCCTGTTGACATGAGGCAAAAATGTCTATAAATAGATGTGAAAACTCAACAATTTTTCACATTTTCTTTAAAACAAGGAAGGAATTTTTGAAATTTTCAAAGCCCAGAACCTTCCAAGAGCCATAACTTTCTAACTATTTGTCTAATTTACTCTATTCTTCAACCTTATAGCTACTAGAGGTCAGCTCTTTATCATGGGGGCCATAAACATTAAGTTTTGACAAAAAAGCTTTTGAAAAAATTTCTAACTTTCACAAAGGTTTAATAAAGAAATTAATATTAAAACATTAAATTATAAGAGTTATACCTTTCTAACAAGCTCCAGTGACATTCTAAGTTAAAAAGCATCAAAATAATAATAAAATAATCAATCTACCATGGTTAAAACTTAACCTATGTGTCACTGCCCAATGAGAAAGGTATTTAAATGTTATAAGTTACACATTGAATGCTAATCCTTGGTTGTATTTTGACCGTAGATGGCACCTAAAGGAAAGCATGTGCAAGAAGGAGGACTGGCCCAACCAAGGGAGAAGTGGCTAAGAACAGGAAGGGACTAGGAAAAACCCCATGAACAAGTAGAGACCCATGCCATGGAACCTTTTCAGGAGGAGCTTGAAGTGGAATTTATTTGATAGATTCCTAAGAAGTTGCTATAATAGAATAGTTTGTCCGAGATGAGGCACATAAACCTAGACCAAACTTTGAGATTACATTAACAGAAGCTTGCCTCAAGCATATCATGAACAAGGATGTCTAGAAATCTATGGTTCAAGAGTTAAATTTTAGACCTTTCTTGGAGTTTTCACCTCCATAAGGTAAGACTCAACTATAAAACTCTTCCATGTGGTGCACAATCACTTCCAATGGGGAGTGGTACATGGGAGAGACATATATTTTCTAGAACAATCAGCAGGCTAGTTTAACAATCAAAATTAAGGACAAATTAGTGTCTTACTCAGTGAAAGCCATTGTAGAGGCCCTTGGGTTACCAAAAATTTAGGGCCAATCTTTCTAAAATCTCCATGCAGATTTATCCTAGCATTAATAAGGAATGGATGCAACAATGTTAGGTAGTTGATCAAAAGGAATTTGATGCACTCACCACAACAGAGCATACATATTTCAAAATTGTAGCCTTTTAACTTAATCCAATAATGAGGCCAAGCAATATCATAGCTTTCTTCACCTGTGCATGTGCTACTCTAAGCAGTAGATTCCCACTCAAACTTCCATAGTTGATCTATCTTAAGATAGAAAAGTGGTTTAAAGAAAATGAAGGTGGAAAGAAGGAACTCCCATTTCCATGCCTCATCCAGAAATTATACAAGAGAGGAGGCATAACATGCTATACAAATGATGCCATTTAACATGCTTCATCTACTTCATAGGTAGAGATAATGAAGGACAAGGTACTTACTAGAGTCATCAAAGAAGAGGAGCAATGATAACCACCTCCATCACACATTCACAAAAAAATGTTGTAGGCCCATGCTACCCTTGAGCGCATGCATGAGATCCAAGAGTAGCTCTTGTGAGAGTAGGAGCAATAAGTAGGAATGAGTGGTAGCAACCCATTTGTATATCATTCAATGATGATTCACCTCAATGAAGTGCCTCAAACAATAAGCCAAATGGAGAAAGGTGGACTAGTTTTCTTAGCCTAAAGAACGTTGCTACTTGTAAAATGAAATCTTGATGCTCAAGAGGTAACAGTATCTCTCTCACAATAACAAAAATTCCTAAAAAACATCTTTGAATGCCACTTCTTTTTCGATGTGTCTAGAGGAGGACGAGGAAGCAACTATCTTGGTGATGCAGCACCATGGGTAGGAGACAATAGCAGAGGTGGTAGTTGATTGAATTACCAAAGCATTAAATGCATTTGTCATGTCTATACCAAATTTTTCTACACTCAAAGATGTGAAAATGTCTACAAAAATAGTTAGTAGCAAATTGAGTGCAGCCCAACATGAGGAGTTGTTGGACCTAGTAGTGGAAACTAGGCAATTGATTCTAAATGTCTTTGACCTTCTGAACATAATCACTATAACCTAATCAAACCTACTAGAAGTGAGGGGCAAGTGCAGTATATTGGAGGGACAACTCAAAACAAGCTAAACACAAAACCAATGCTTGGCTTCAAAGGTTGCTGAATTAAGAGCCCATCTTGTTGATCCCACATTTCTCAACCCTACACTAACAAGGGATGAAGCCTTTAATAGCTTGAAGACAAGCTCAAAAATTTTAAGAATGAGAAGGAGACAATCATATTTGACCAATCCTAATAATACCCTATCCTTGGGATGTTTCCAATTTGATCCACATTCAAGATGCTACATGGATTGTGAACGATCCTAAGGGGAAAGGAAGAGAAGATGAAGGCACTATTGGATGCCTTTCCTATTCCACCAAAAGTTGCAATTGTTGTAGGACAATCACAAATGCCTCAACCACTACATGCATTTGAAGCTAGAGAAGACCCTTCAAAGCCTTAGGACACTCCACCACCTAGGACTATTTGATCTTCTCCAACATCTTCATGTCATTTAAGGAATTTTATTTGTTAGTTTTGTCTTGGTGTTCATTTTTGTCATTCTAAACACAAAAATTTTGTAATCATTATAAAACCATACAATTTGGGCACATACTTGTTTTTTGTGTAGTTTGTGTATTTTTTTTTTTTGTCAATAATCACATACCTTCCCAAATTTTATAAAGAACTTGATGACAAGCTTTCATTTAGTCATGGGGGTATGATGAAGCATCATGATGGCTACGTCAACAAGATGATGTTGACGCAACCTTGTCGACAGGATGTCATCGACATGATCTTTTTGATCCCATTGATGTAGAGTTTGACTCATTGACATGTACTAATCAATGGGGCTCCCTATTTCACCTATAAATGTATGCCTTCTACCACATGCATGGCATTTCTTTCATAATTTCTAGTCAAGCTCTAGTAGTTTTTACATTTAGAAATTAGAACATTTTGAGTAATTCCCTTTAATGCTTTAAGTAATCAAGGTAATTAAATTAAGCTAATTTAAGATAGATTAAGATAAATTAAATAACAATTAATTAAGCACATAAATACGAACACTTCGAGCATATGTTTAGCACTTGGTGATCCTAGTAATGCCTAATTTTTTATAATCTAGTAGCGTTAAATAGGTTTAGGATGTGTATGGTAAGTGNAAATCTAATTTCTTTAAAATTTCTTTAAGGGGGATTCTATACTACTCCCATCTTCTTCAACTAATGTGAAATTTCTACTTCTTTTATTAATGCATAAATTGTTATTGCTTCTCAAAATGCATATTTACAAGCTTGTATGAAAAATGTTGTGATGCCGTCTTCTAGTGTTGTTGAAGTAACTAAAACACCTAATTTTGTTCTTCTTTATGATGTATATCCATGATTGTTTACTAATATTTAATCACAATATGTATTCATTTAAATTTTTTGTTACCTACCTTGTAATCGAAATTTCATTTCATAGTTAAATGATATGATGAAAAAGCATGACATCCAAGTCCTTTATGCCAAGTATTATTTTTATTTTTTATACTTGTTAAGTTAGGCAATGCTTCAATGGTGCAGCATGCCCTAGATATATGATCTTGTATACATAAGAATGAAGTGTTATTCATTTATAAGTGGACTCCATCTTTTGATGTCCAATCTAAAGAATATGCTAAACTTTCATGTTTTCTTAAGTTATATGATTTTTTGTTGATTTTCTAGAAACTTGAGCAGGAAATTGTTAGTCTTTTTGATCCCATTAAGCATATGGAGTCTATTTCTAAAACTTTTAACTCTCATAGAAATGTTTTTTTTTTTTTGAAATCAACCTTCTCAATTGTATAAAGGATTTGGTGTTACAAGCAAGAAGAAAGACTTATATTCAGTCAATTACATATTATAATTTTCCTAATTCTTGCAACTTTTTCCATCATGAAGGATGTTTGTTTAATGCTTGTCCTTTTCTACTCAAGAAAAAAGATTCTAAAGAAAAGAAAAAAAATGTGTTGAAGTTCAAGATAAGAAAAAGCAATATAAATTGAAGATACAAATAATCAAATTAATGTAAATGATAAGATTAATCAAATAGCAATAAAGAATCTAAAGAAGACAAAAGCTCCTATGTAATCTTATTGGTACTAGAGAAAGTATTAAGAACCTTGAACAAAAGATTCATAAGACAAATTTTTACTTGTCTAACAAGAATACTGTTAACTCAAAGATTAAAACTAGTATCAACAAAAAGATTATAGTTGATGGTGAAGATTCTTTACATAAGATCAATAATAAGTGATGAGGTGAAGATCTTCCACAAGATCTACCACTTTCTTGCTGTAATACAAATATGGGTATTATTCACATCTCTCCATCTAAAATTCTTTTGCTATTTGAAGTTCAAACATGGATGTTGAAAACTGATATAAATTTTGTTAGGAGTGGGACCTTCCTTTCTACTAACAATGAATTTTTTTCACCTATTTTTTTTCAAAGTATCAACTATAAGATTGGACATGTGAGTAGATAGTTTTAAAATCGAAAAAAAAATTTCTATATATTTTTTCCAATGATATCTACTCAATTTTAAGCCTCTAATGTACTCTGAATTTTCATTGCTCATTATCAATAATTTTTTGAGGTTTGACACTCAATAGCCTTGGCATGAAATTCCTAATTTATAGGATCAATTATAGGGACAACATTAAGTTATGAATTAAGAAATTTTATAAAGGCTATTTTGAAATTTTTCTATTTGATAGAACCAAGGGAATTTCATTGCACTAAGTATAAAATGAATTTCCTATATAAAACCATTCTTGAAAAATAAAGTGTTAGCCTAGTGGTAAGACACTTGATTTGAAAGCTTGAAGTCATGGGTTTGATTTTGGTGGGCAATGCTGAGTTATAAGGTTTTAATTAAACTATATTACAATTCTTTTATGTTTTCAACACCCCACCCTCTTATAAAATCATTCTTATGATAGCTTAGAAAAGTTTACTTACATTCTTTAATAAACATTTAGTTTGATAAGGGATTAAAACTTTATACTTAAAAAATGTTGTTCACCACCATTAAAATAGTGGAAATGCCCATTATTGTAGATAAGCTAGTAATAAAGTTTATCAAAATAGTAATTTAAGGAAGGTGTAGCATATTAAAAGTTGAAAAACGTCTACTAATTTCTTGCTTACAATTTTATCCTAACAAGACATCCCTTAACAAAATCCATAGAATCTATTTCCAAAGTCTAATGGTGATTTTGTCATATTTTATCATATTTCCAAAGTCACGGTCAAATGTAATGAGAAGTGTGTGATATTATCATACACTCTTATAGTGATTTTATGTCTTTTATTTCTGTTTACATATTGAGTGATGAGCAGCAAGGTACCCATACGCTCAACCATACGAATACGAGCATTCACACATGATCCGGTTGAATTTCAAGGACTAAGTGCTTATGCGACCTTGTGGAACAAGGATGGGTTGATTGATCATTGTCTTCCCAAACTTACTTGTATGTCATGATTGTATGGTTAAGTAAGCTTAACGCATATGATTTTTATATTTTTTATGTTTTTATGTCCTATGCTAATAGGGAAAGAGAGAGATAACTAGGTGACTAATTTAACTTAACTACTCATTAACTAAGTTCTAACTAATACTAACACTAACATCCATTCCCACTTTTCGTACACATCTTGAACTAGTGCAACACTACTGGGATTACCAAACGCTAATAGTTACTGGCTTACCAAGCATTACACGCATGCTCGAAGTGATCGTGCTTGTGTAATTTAACGATTTTCTTAATTGATCAAAATGAATTGTTGTGCTAATAACATAAATGTAAAGTGCATAAAATAAAATAAAATAAATTCATAAGAAAATAAAATAAAAGAAATGCGTAAGAAAACAAATCTCAAGTGCTACATGGATGAATCGAAGAGCTCGTCTTTATTTCCATACTGAAGGTGTGTTCAAGTATACAATGCTCGAATAAAGATCCATCCACACTTAGACCTCTTGCTACAGGCACTTGGAAAACACTCTAACTTTCAAACAAACTCCAAAAGTTTCACTACTTGACTACTAAAAGACTTCCCTCCCAATTATGCGCCTGGGCATTGTATTTATAGGCTTGGGAGAAACTACTCCAATCATTAGAGTAGCTACTCTAATAATTAGAATAACTACTAAAATAATCACTAGAGTAACCACTGTAATAATTAGAATAACTACTAGAGTAACCTCTCTAATAATTAGAATAACTGCTAGAGTAACCACTAGAGTAACCATTCTAATAATTTGAACAACTACTAGAGTAACCACTAGAGTAACTGCTCTAATAATTAGAATAACTACTAGAATAATCACTCTCATCATACCCCCATGACTAAATGAAAACTTGTCCTTGAGTATAGAAGACATGAAACAAGTTCTTTACAAACTATTGAGAAGGTATGGGATTATTGACTAATTGACAACTGATGGTGGAATGGGATGATAAACTCAACGTGCCCAATGAATGGATCAATAAGAATATTACAACATTAGTGTTCATGACCATTGTGGTGAACACTCGTACATAAATGACATCCAAGCCTTTATTTGATAGCTTGTAGAGAAAGAGAATGAAAAAAATGAAGCGTGTTGCCACTAATGCTAAGATTGTGCCTTCCGTGGTTTATCCATAGCCATGCCACCAGACTTGCTCCTCTCATAAATGCTTCAGTTTTGGTCCATCCTAAGTGCTTCCTCCAAGCCTAGTCCATTATTTGTATGATCTCCATCTACACACAAAACATAGTCACAAATGAGTAAGGATAGATAAACCACAATGCAATTGATACCTTGCCTTGATATGAAGCACATTGGCTAAGTTGTGGTTATGGCAAAAACTGGTTTGGAGATGTATCACAAGTGACTACCCAAGGTGTGAGGGTTAGGCAAATAGTAAAATGGAGAAAATTTAAAAAATTTGTGCCAGGGCCCCCACGACTAAGAGTGAACCTTCGATAGCTATAAGATGGAAAAATATGAGGAACAAGAAAGATGGGAGAAAATAACAATGACAACGCCAATAAAATGGATGTCATGGATGGGGATGAAACAACAGATGATTGATTGTAGGAAATGTTTAAGAAAAAGAACTTAACAATTACACCAAAAAGGAATGCCAATGGGTCCTCCCCAAAGCAAGCTCATGCCTTTTATGCCTTGACAAACCCACAAACCAAAGAGTCTATAGGCTCTATAAATGTCATTTGGAAGTAAGAGTTAAAAACTTACCCACAGGAATTCACTAAATAAAAACAATGCATCAACCTAGAACTAACTAATGATAAAACTAGCAATGAGGTGGAAAATGGGAAGAAAGATGGAGAGGAGAGAATGGACTGGAATCCCAAGAACAAGGTTGTGTAAAGCCCCTTGTGTATTTCATGGTTAAGATGATTGAGTAGAACTTCATCCCAAATCTAAACTCAAACCAACCACATTCAGTGACCTTGCATCAATACCCCTCACCAATCCATCCTCTTGAAGCAACAAGAATAACTTCACAAAGAGTGACCACCATCTTGAGGAGAGTGAGATGGAGAAGCAGAAAGTGAGAAAGGGCCTTAGTTAGAGAGAACCTTCAGGCATGGGTAACATGTCTTTCTAGTTTCATAACTAGTGCTTGTAGCCCATATTACTTTATTATGTCTAAGCGGTGTGCTTTGAATTCTCACTTTTCTCCTTTTTCTTGCATGAGAACCACACCATGCAAAGACTTATTTTTATTCACTCAAGTTCTTGATTTTTGAATAATGTCAGAGTGGCAAAAAACCCAAGAAACAAGCATCCAAGCACCCAAAATAATAGCCAGCATGAATGCATCGAATCCCCTTGAAGTCACACCCTTTTCATCCTTTGAGTCTTTCCTTGGTTTGAAAAGTACCGAACCACCAATTCATTAATAAATTTACTTAGAAAAAGGCGATTGTATAGTTCCAAGCCAAAGAATACCATAGAGTTGTATGGATGAGTGGATGGTGTGGACTCATTACCTATTTTACCAAAAGAACCATACCTTAATATCAACATCATAATTCAAAGCTAAAAATCAAACATTAGCAATCAATATGATATAATACAATCCACCATTATGAGCACTTATTGGATGAAAAATAAAAGTAAATCAAGAAAACAAAGAAATAGTAAAAACATGAATGATGGTGTAACACAAAAATAAGAAAATTTGAAAAAATGTGTAAAATAAAAATTCAAAAAGAACTAAGGATCTAGAACAGTTAGCATAGGTGGCCATCTCCCCCACGACTGAGTTGGAAGGAGGAGATTTGAAATAGTAAGCAAGGTTGTTCATCAATAGAGGTAGCATGTGTACTGGTTGTCCTAAGCTCATGGAAAGGTTTGGTTTATTGTACATTAAACAACAGTTTCTTGTCTAGGCTCTCAGGTTTGTATATTGTCATGGCCCCTAAAAGAAAAGTTGCATAAATAATATAAGGTCCTTCCCACAATGTTTGAAATTTAGTATGTTGTCACACATGTGTGGGATTCTAGTAGAGAACCTTATTTCCCAGTTGATATTTAACTTTCCTAATCCTTAGGTCATGAAGTTGTTTATTGAATGCCTTATGCAACTCATTAGATGATAGGGCAGCTAGTTAGTTTTCATTTAGCAAGTTAAGGGTTACTGATCGTTGTTTCTATACTAGATCAAGGTTAAGGTTGAGGTCACATGCCATAGATAGTGTATGGAGCTTAGTTTGAATGGAAAGCATTGGTAATTTACCATACACTAACTCATAGGGAGAGTAGCATGTAGGGAGTTTCCATGTGGAGCAATATGCCCAAAGAGCATCATTCATTTTAGTGCTCCAATCTCATCTAAACTTACTAATGGTTGTTGTTAATATCTTCGTAATCTCCTTATTGGTGACTTCTACTTGACTGTTCACTTGGGGGTGGTATGGTGTAGTCAATTCATGCTCAACCCCTAAGCGTTGCATTAATTTCTAAAAAGTTGCACCTATGAAGTGTGTAACATTATTTGAAATAAGTGCACGTGGCACACCAAACCTATTTATGATTTGTTATTGAAAAAATCATGTAGTTGTAGATGATGTACAATCCTTAACAATAGTTTCTTCTACCCATTTAGTTAGGTAATCAATAGCAACAATGATATAGGCTTTTCCATTAAACATTGGTGTAATTGGCCCCA
Organism: Gnetum montanum; assembly: GCA_015680685.1. Lineage (NCBI taxonomy): Eukaryota > Viridiplantae > Streptophyta > Gnetopsida > Gnetales > Gnetaceae > Gnetum > Gnetum montanum. The sequence goes on along the minus strand of MNCI01012431.1, from coordinate 320,707 downwards.
TAAAGTCAATTCCCCAAATGTCGAAGGGTTCTAACGGTTGGATCCATTGTTATGGATCCTCCATTCTAGTAGCCATTCCCCCATCACATTGACAAGACTCACAAGATTGGATGAATTGATGGGCATCCGGAAACAATGTAGGCCAATAATATCCTACAAGTAAGATCTTGATGGCCATTTGTCTCCTAGCGTAATGACCCCGACAAGAACCCTCATGAGTGTCTTGGAGAACTTGCAGTTGATCTATATCAAGAACACACCATCGAACCAAGCCATTAGAACACACTTTGTAAAGTTTCCCATTGATTTCCATAAAGTACTTAGCTTGGTGAAGAAACTGTTGTTTCTTCTTAAGGTTTAACTCTTGTGGTATTTGTTGGGTGATAAGATAGGTAAGAATGCTACTGTAATAGTTTTTCTCTATGGCTAATTGATTATTTACTACACTAGAAAAAAGGAATTCATCAGGAAAATAATCAAAAATTGGATACCTGTCCTCTTTGTTGTTCCATCACAACCAAGATAAATGATCAACAACTACATTCTCGGTGCCCTTGTGATTGATCATCGTTAAATCGAACTCTTATAAAATTACAAGCCATTGTATGATATGAGGGCTTACCATTGTCTTATTCATGAGGAACCTTATTGCACTATGATATGTATGTATATATGCTTTATATCCCAATACATAGTATCTAAAATTTTCTAGTGTAAACACTACAACCATTAATTCTTTTTTTTTTTGGTAGTGTAGTTAAGTTGTGTACCATCAAAACTTCTACTTGCATAGTGGATGTAATAAGGATGCTTCTGGTCATCTAACTATGTAAGTACAGCTCCTAAGACATAGTTGGATGCATTATTCATGATATAGAATGGTTTGGACTAGTTAGGAGCTTGTAGAATGGGTGTTTCTACTAGCTTCTTTTTTAGATTTTGAAAAGCTAATTCACATTTTCTAGTCCCCTCGAAAGGTACGTCCTTTTTTGTTAATTCCACCAATGTTTAGCAACCTTTGAAAAGTTTTCAATAAATATCCTATAGTAGCTAGTATGTCCAAGGAATGACTAAATATCTTTGATAGTTTCTAGTTGATGAGTAATTCTTTGGATAATTTTGATTTTCTCAAGGTCTACCTCTATCCTTGTGTGTGAGATTTTGTGCCCTAATACTATGCCTTCTTGGACCATCAAATGGCTTTTCTACTAGTTGAGCCTCAAATTGGTTTCTACACATCTTTTTAACACTTGCTCCAACCTGTCCAAGCCTTGATCAAAGTTTTCTCCATAAGTGAAGAAGTCATCCATAAAGACCTCCACGCCATTCCCTATCTGCTATTGCAATATGCTTAGAACTAGTTGTTGAAATGTTGTAGGGGCATTGCACAAGTCAAACGACATCTATTTGTATGCAAATGTTCCCCAAGGATTGGTGAACATAATCTTGGCTTGGTCTTCTAGGGCTATTTGTATTTAGTTATATCTGCTATATCCATTTAGAAAACTATAATAGTGATGCCTTGCGATGGTGTCTAAGACTTGGTTGAAAAATGACAATGTAAAGTGATCTTTGAATGTTGCCATATTTAGTAGTTTGAAATCTATGCACACCCTCCATTTGCCTCCCTTTATAGGCACAATAACTAAGGGGCTAACTCATGCGCTATCAACAATGGGGTATATGAACCCAACCTTGGGAAGCTATTCGATTTCTTCCTTAACTACTTACTTCAGCTTAGGGTTCAGTCGCCTTTGCAATTGTCTTTGAGGCTTCATGGAGGGGTTAGTGTAAATTCTATGTTGGAATATCCTAGGATCTATTCTAGTTAATTTGGGATATGATCGAGTGAAGACTTCTAACCATTTATTTATTACCTTTAGCAGTTCTTCTACCTATTGAGGAACAAGTTTAGCATTGATAATTACTAGTTTTTCATTTTTAAGGAACCTATATTCCATACCGGTGGGCAATGGTTTCAGCTCGAGGGGCTCATGCTTAAATTTCTTAAGGATTTCCTCCTAGTTGACATTTTCAAGGTTAAGACTTGGAAGTTGGTGATGGACTTGCTCTAATGTATTTATGCTATCGATGTAAGTGCATGTCAAACCCTCACTTGGTTCCATGCATATGAGTGAATTACTTTCTTGATTAGTTATCAGCCACTGGGTGTCTTCCTGTTGTGTGGCTACTACATACAGGCATCTTTGTATGTTGATCACTTGTGCACACTGATTGCATGCAGGCAATGTTAAACTTTGCACAAACCATGACCTTTGCATGTAATTACACTCTGTGTCACTATATGCGATGCATGAAACTTTCTTCTTCTTGATCTTTCTGAATGTATTTTTCTTTGATATTTTTAGGGAAAGATCATGGATTCCTAGGCATGCGTTGATGGCGCTTAGCCATGCTCTTCCCATTATCATTGACAAGTTCCCCTTATCGTTGTTCATATGAATCACTAGGAAGTTAGCTGGGTACAACCATCCAAAAATAGTGGTAACAATGTCTTCCACCAATTCCAATGGAACAGTGATGGACTGGTTAGCCAACTCTAGACAAATATTGCTCTTTTTCAATGGAGGTAAGTTCCAGGCCTTGTACATTTCTTGAGAAATCAAGTTGACACAAAAACTTGAATCCAAAAGAGCCTTTACAGCGCATTTATAGTGATTTGTAATTATATTAGAGGACTCCTAGGATTAGAGAATTTCCTGGGAAGGTGGCCAGATTTGATCCAATCGATGATGGCATGTGTTAGCATGACCGTATGCGTTTAGTGTGGTGGTTGAGTTGAAGGAGGCTTCGAATTTTTGATTGATACTAAGGCATCTAAGGAATCAATTGCTTGTGATTGCAAGGGCTTGGTTGGTTTGTTGGTTCTAAAGAAAGGTCTTTTCTTCATGTGATTGTTGGAACCAATAGTAAGTTGAGAGTTAACAATCCTTGTGGCATTATGTTGTTGTAGCTGGGTAGGGATTTCACCCTGCATAGCTGGAGTAGGTGGTAGTGGAGCTATTGGTGGAAGAGATGTGGCTGAATGAGAAAGATGATATGCTTGTGAAATATTGCCCATAGAAGAGGAAGTCCCATAATACTCATGGGCTTGGTAGTGAGGTTGAGGAGTGATGTGACTAGTAGAGTCACGTGGGAAGATTGGTTGCTACATGTAATAT
>MNCI01012431.1:302320-317422 GCA_015680685.1 Gnetum montanum | reverse complement strand
TTAATGATGGAAACTTTGCCCTTACCCTTGCTACGTGCATGCTTAGCCTCTTTCTTTTTTCTTTTCTCACTACCTTGCTCTCTAGACTCCTCTACTATTTTAAGAACAATTTGAAATCTAGTGTCTAGGGAATCCCACATTTGGTCTACCTTTGCCAAAATTTCTAATGTCATCTTTTGGATAGGCAAATTTTTCCTATTCACCATCTCTTTGAGCGGTGACTCTTCTTCATTCTTACAAAATCTTACATCCCTCTTCTAAAGGGAAGGATCTCAGCTATACTCTTTTGCACTTTCTCTCTTCCATAGCTCACATTCTTCCTTAGCAACTTGCTCCAATATCCTTTGAATTTGATGGAACCTAAGCTTGGATAGTCTTCCTTGAGCATAAGTCCCAAGGATTCTTCTCATTTAATGCCTAAGCCCATCCATGAGATGGTGCAATTAATCCCTTTGTGAATAACCATGGCTAGGACAATGATGTAACAGTGTATAGTATTGGCCCATGGCAACATCCAAGGTTCATGTCCTCTTTTCTTCCATCCTTGGATTTGCTTTCTCAAGTTAGACACTTGGGAGTACATTTGGTACCTGTTATTAAATAGTTCTAACATAGTACTCCACCTACGAATGGATTCTAGTTCTAAAAACTAGTACCAGCTTTCCACTTACTTAACTAATGTCCATGGGAACACCTTAAGTTTTCTCCATTCATTCTCTATGTTCTGTAAGGCACACACATTATGGAATGCTTGTAAATGATTTTGAGGATCAGTGTTGTATCCCCCTTCAAATTGTGGGATGTTGTTCATATCTAATCTCTTGATGCTACTATCTTTTTGATTCCTTGTTGGAATTATAATAGCCTTAGTTATGTCCAACATACTTTGAGTAGTGAGTAGGGGTTCATCGTGATCATCTCATCCATGGCATCTATGATGCCTACGTTGTTCCCTACTCTCCCTTATTATATGTTGTGACTCTCTAGAGTGCTCTCATCCCCTTTCTTGGCTATTTCATCTATGACTTCCACTTTGCCTACCTTTATCCCCATGGTCTTTTTCTTTATGACCACATCTAGATATTGAAGGAGATGGTGAAGGAGATGATGAATGTGAAGAAGAAGGAGAACCGTCACCATGATGGTGTCTACTACCTTCTCTTTTATGTTTTCGACCCTAATCATGATTACGATTGAAATGTCCATCTTTATCATAAGTTTGTGTTCCTTTTTTGGATCCTTTGTGTTCGTGGGTATCAAAACCTGGGTTATGAATAGTGAAATGAAGGCTTTGATACACAACCCCTTGACCAAAGTCAAGGGGAGGAACATCATTGTGTGGGCAACCGCTTAAGGTAGGTTCACCATCCTCATTTTCGCTTAAGACATGTGGGACATCCTGGGACCACTTACCCTTCAAAGACTTATGATGTCTCTCCTGTTTAAAGTCCCTTTGACATTGTGCCTTCATGGGATGGTACTCTCTTGAGTCATGGTCTTGCACAACATACTTTGCATGTAATTGCGGCATGCCAATTCATGTGAGAGCACAAAGAAGCATGCTTGGAAATAAATGATCAGGAGGTAATACTATGTTACCTTCTAAGTCGCACCAACGCAGTTGTTCATCTTAATGGAGGATAAAGGTGAAGTCTGGTATATACTCATCGGGATGAATATATACCACTCGAACTTGTTGAGGGCCTGGTAGATCAATCTCATGTGTATTACGCCACCGATTGTTTCCTGTTTCAGACCTAGGCATTGAGGTTCTTTTGTATGAAGAAGGAGACATACTTGTTTGTTTAATGTGTAATGTATTCTTGTTTATTATTTTCTCAACCAACCCTAAGGGTTTGTTCCAACGATGTGAATAATTTCCTATGTTCTAGTTAGCGCACAAACAACTAAGTCCTCGGCAACGGTGCCAATGATGAGTGACAAGGTACCCCTACTCTCAGCCATACAAATATGAGCATTTCATGCACAGTTCGATCGAATTCCAAGGACTAAGTGCTTATGCACCCTTGTGGAACCAGGATGGGTTGATTGATCATTATCTTTCCAAACTTACTTGTATGTCACAACTGTATGATTAATTAAGCTTGAGGGATATGATTTTTATATCTTTTATGTTTTTATGTCCTATGCTAATAGGGAAAGAAAGAGATAACTAGGTGACTAATTTAAATTAACTACTTATTAACTAAGTTATAGCTAATCCTAACACTTGCATCCATTCCCACTTGCCATACACATCCTGAACCAGTGCAACATTGCTAGGATTACCAAACGCTAATTGTTACTGGGTTACCGAGCATTTCACGCATACTTGAAGTGGTTGTGCTTGTGTAATTTAATGATTTACTTAATTAATCAAAATGAATTTCTATGCTAACATCATAAATGTAAAGTGCATAAAATAAAATAAAAGAAATGTGTAAGAAAACAAATCTCAAGTGCTACAAGGATGAATTGAAGAGCTCATCTTTATTGTCATACACAAGATGTGCTCAGGTACACAATTCTTGGATAAAGATCCATCCACACTTAGAGCTTTTGCTATGGGCACTTTGAAAATACTCTAACTTTCAAAAAGACTACAAGAGTTTCGCTACTTGATTGCTAAAAGACTTCCCTCCCAATTATGTGCCTGGGCACTGTATTTATAGGCTTGGGAGCAACTACTCTACTAATTAGAGTGACTGCTCTAATAATTAGAATAACTGCTAAAATAACCACCAGAGTAACCTCTCTAATAATTAGCATAAATACTAGAGTAACCGCTAGAGTAACAACTCTAATAATTAGAATAATAGCTAGAGTAACCACTAGAGTAACCACTCTAATAATTAGAGTAACCACTAGAGTAACTACTCTAATAATTAGAACAATTGCTAAAGTAACTGTTCTAATAATTAGAATAATTGCTAGAGTAACCACTCTTATCATTAAGTATATGAGACTAAATTCATGATAGAATGATGGTAAGGATCCACCTCAACAAATACTAAATGGTCACAATTCCACACTCTTTTAAGTCAAATTAGCTTAGAAAACAAGAATACAATGAAATGAAGAAACTCTCCCTTTATTAATCAATCTCAAAATATGAATTACATCAATAATGAGAAGCCAAGCTCAACTCAACCCTTCCAAGGATCTTAAAGGCCAAACATGTCTCTTCTCAATCCCGCAAACTTGCTCATACTTTAAGCATATAAGTTCAGAGCAAGGTAGCATAGGAGACTCTTCACCTTTCCTTTGGCAACCCTCTCTCTTAAGTGCTTTCACTCTTGCTTCTTACCTTAACTTAGACTCTCTTCACCTTTCTTTAAACCTTAGATTCCTTTTTATAATTTTTGGAGTGATTCTTAACCTATCCAAATCATTGGTCTTCCTTTAAAAATTCATGCACATTTCAAAAATTTATTTATTTATTTTCAAATTACTAGTGACTACAGCTTGCACTCCCTTAAACTTTTCAATATGCGATCGACTATGACACATAGCTTACTCACACTAGTAAAATTATTCATTTTCTACTTGTATTTCTCTAATGTTTACAATGAACTGTAGCTTGTAACTTTAGACTACAATATTACTACAACTAATAGTGGCCCGCAGCTTAGTGCTTGATACAAGAAACATGAAATTCTTCATTATTTTATGAATTGTAGTCAACTATAGCTCGTTGTAGCCTACAACTTGTCATTATGATCAACTGTGACTCATTGCCTCATTAAAACTGCCTACCTAAAACTAGAAACATATGTAAATGACTTTAAAATAACTCCAAGACACAAATACCCACTCATAAAACTTCTAGGACACATTAATGAAAATAAATACATGAAGAAGCTAAGGTGATGTCCTCATCATATCCCTCCCTCTTAAAAAATGTTATTTTTGATGACCTGTCATAAGTTGGAAAGCAGTATGCCCCCATGATGCAAGGTCATTAGATTCAACATCAAATTCTCATGGTTCAATGCATCAAAATCATTATATGAATGAGTATCATACCTTGTTATAATGTTTAAAGTTTTCATTTTGAGCTTTGCTTTCTATTAGAGACTTGTCCCATTATGCTTCCAATATTTGAGCATTTTCTTAGAATCTCTTAATTACATCTTCACAATGATTTAAGCCTATGCAAAGTTTACACAAGAATTTGGAAAAATATACATTAATATCCTTCAATGTAAGATCTTAGCTAATCTTCACTAATAATTCTTCACCTTTAGCTAGTTGAATTCCTCATTCTTTTAGAACCCCTTATGCTCAACAATAATTACAACACAATTTTAATTTCCAAACAGCTTCAAGCTATGTTCCAATATCAATAGAAATACAAAATTCAAACTAGCACTAACACAAGTGTTAATAATTAATAACATTATACAAATCAAATGCATCATACTCAACATCATAGAACACATCATCATAAATTCCCTTAAATTATGAACCATCAATGAAGAGTCGAAATTACTACTATCATCATCAACAATGGTAGACAATAATTTAAATCTTTGCTAATTCTTAATGATCGTCAAAGTATGATTCTTACTAGAAAAAATAGCCTTATTATTAAAGTTATAATGTCTACTAAGAATAATATCAGCATAATTAATGGACAATACATCATAAAGAATTCTATATTGAAATTAGCTAATGGAAAATTTCAAAAGACATTGCTTCTTAACTTTCTTATAATGATTTCTCATCATCCAATATGCTTTGTATGGATCGGGATGAGGAATGGTATCTAAATGCAATAGTTTTACAACTTTGGCAGAGATCACATCCTCTTATGCTCCACCATCAATAAGCATATTCAAAGAATAGTCTTTAACATTACAATAAGTTCTAAATAATTTCTTTCTCATAATATCTTCATTGGCATTCACATTACTAACAAAAATACAACTATTCAGCTCACTTTACTCAATGATTTGTAAAGGTTCAATTTCACATACCTTTCTTGAAGTTTTAGTTATATCTTCTTCTAATATAGTTTGAATTTCCTTGATCTTATTTGCATCCTTCTTTGGCTTAGTACTTTCTTGTTGTTTATGACCACATTAATCACAATTATAGCACTGATCTTTACATTTTAAGAATCTATTCCTTCTTTTTTACCTCCTTGGTAAAGTTGACATCCTTTCTTTCTTTTGTTAATCTTCACTTTTCTTCTTAGATGACATCTTTGACTACTGAGCTATATCTTTTTTATTTTTATTTTTTTATGATTTCTATTCTTCTTTAATTCAAACCTTGTAATTTTCATTTTAGCCTTAAGAGCAAGATCATGAGCTTCATAAAGGGAGCCAAGCTCATAAAATATCAATTCTTTCTAATATTGCATCCTTAGTTTACTAATAAAATTAGAATCTTACTCATATTCAAATCAATGGGCATTAGCCTTTTGTAAAGTATTACAAAACTTAACATAATAATATTTTGTCCCTTTGTCCCAATGTTTGAGAAATTTTAGCTCCTTAATGGCTTCATGATGGTAGGAAGTATTCTTAAATTTTTGCTTCAACTTGAATTCAATAATTTACCAACTCTCAATAGGTCTATCATGCCCTTCAAAATATTTGATAGATTATCTATCCCATCATTCGGCTACTAATCCTTCAAGTTTACTCTTAATAATATTAATCATGAACTTACTATAAATTTTCTCAACATAAATATTTATTCATCACTCTTATCCATGAAAGGAAGAAATTTATACCTTCAACAACATTGAATATAAAAATATCAACATGACAAACTCCTAAAGCACTTCTCAAGATTTTCAAAAATTTATCATCATTTTTTTCCTCACTAACATAATTAAAAGGGAAACTTCGCTCATTTCTTTAAATTTTAATCTTTTCTCTTCTTGGAGCTTTTTGATCACTTCTCCTTCTTACTCTTTAGATAGGTGCAAAAGGATTTTCTATTTCAATCTTCTCTTTAAGTCTTCTTAATGTTTCTTCAAAATCTTTATGTATACTAGCTAATGGTTTGGGAATGACTTCTTACATTTTAGCCATAAAATATTTCAAAGAATCATTGAGCTCTCCAAATTTTTTCCGAGCTATTAATTAGTCTTCTTCTTAGGAGCCATACATTCTATAAGGCTAAAGGCAATATCTTAAAGTAATAAGAAGATATCCTCAAATAATTTCCTTCAATTCAAGAAAAAGGAACTTGGCTTTAATACAAAAGTGAAAATTTGAAGCAAATTAGTTCAAATACTAGCCTTTCAAGCAAATTAATTCACAAATATCATAAAAGAAACTTGGTCTCATAAAGATCAAATCTTTTATGAGTCTTAGGTAATTCAAACTCTAAGTAGGTGCACAACATAAAAATTCTTCAAAATTCATATAAATCTTAATGAAGATCACAACTATAAGGTGTGGATGCCTCTGAACCAATGATCTAATACCAATTTCGTAAGGATTTTCCTTAGAAAACCATAACTAGACCCAATTCCACACTCTTCTAAGTTAAATTAGCTTAGAAAATCTTAATACAATGAAAAAGAGAAATTTTTCCTCAATTAATCAATCTCAAAATGAGGATTACATCAACAATAAGGAGCCAAGCTTAACTCAACTCTTCCAAGGATCTTAGAGGCCATACATATCCTCTCTCAATTCCACAAACTTGCTCACACTTGGATCATATGACCTTAAGATAAGATAATACTCATATGAGACTCTTCATGTTTCCTTTGGTTACTCTCTTCCTTAAGTGCTCTCACTCTTGCTTCATATCTTACCTCAAACTCTCTTCTCCTTCCTTTGGACTATAGAAATCCTTTTATAACTACTAGAGTGATCCTTGTCCTATCTCAATTATTGATCTTCCTTTGAAAATTCATGCACTTTTTGAAAATTCATTTTTTTCTAGACTGCAAGTAACTATGGCTAGCACTCCCTTGCACTTCCCAACTTGTGACCAAACTACAACTCACAATTTTCATGCACTAGTAAAATTCTTCATTTTCTTCCTTTATTTCTATATATTATGCAACAAATTGTGGCTCATATCCTTAACTTGGGATCTTATTGCAACTCACAATAGCTAGCAACTCCTCACTATGATTGACTATGATTCACAATCTCATTGTAGTTGCCTACCCAACTCTATAAGTACATGTAAATGACTCTAAAATAACTCAAAAACATAGATTCTCACTCTTAAGATTCCTAGGATACATTAAGGTTAAGAAATATATGAAAGCTAGGTGATGTTCTTATCAAATAAACTACTTAATTAAATACATAAATAATGTAAAAAAGTGGTAGTAGAGATACTAAATAAGATAGAAGCTTTTTGCAAATGTTTTAACATTTAACATAGGAATTATTGATCAATTTGTAGAGACAATTCATAAGAAAAATCGATCGTCATCCAATAAGAATAATTTAACAAGTAGCCTATAATTAATGGTAAATTTTTTCAACATATGTTTTATCTCAAATAATGAAGTAATGATAAACATACTATCATTTTCTAATGATGCCACTAATAATTTTTCAACCCTTAAAAACTCTAAACCTATAATAATATGAAAATATTTTATATCTAATACTAAGAAACTTAAGTGTCCTTGCATTGGCCTATCTAGGTTGGAAATGCTTTTACTATATTGGATTAATAACCCTAGGTCACAAGTTCAAACAATTGTACACACTACAGTGCTTTATGAATGTGTAGTGTGGGACCTAGGTCTTGATCAAGAATCATGTAACAGATTGAGAAACTTCAAAAACAAATCTTATTCAATGAAGTCAAAACAAAAAATCAAGTGCCATATGCAATACTTTTGTTAGCAGCTAATTTGTTATCATTAGAAGCTAAAGTAATGTATTAGTTCCTAACTGATGAGTGGTGAGGTACCCCTACACTCAACCATACAAATACAAGCATCTCACGTGTGATCCGGTCGAACTCCAAGGACTAAGTGCTTACGTACCTTATGGAACACTTAAGGTTAATCAATTGCTGTCTTCCCAAACTTACTTGTATTGTCACGGTTGTATGGTTAAGTAAGTTTGGGGTATGTGATTTTTATATCTTTTCTCTTTTTAATACCTATGCTAATGAGGAAGGGTGAAGAGACTAAGTGACTAACTTTCATTAACTACTCACTAACTAAGTTCTAATTGTCCTAGCACTAGTATCCGTTCCCACTTGCCACACACACCTTGAACTAGTGCAATGCTGCTATGATTACCAAACGCTACTCGTTATTGGATTATGAAGCGTTACACACATGCTCGAAGTGGTCATACTGAATGCACTTAACTAGCAGAGTCAAGGGTTGAGAGAGATTTAATTATCTAGGAAAGCAATTAAACATTTAACAATAATTAAATCCTATTTAGCTTAGTCCACATGTTGTAAAGTTTATCAGAAAGTTCATCTTTATTTCTGTACACAAATGTGTGCTTAGGTACAATTTGCTCAAATAAATATCTATTCACTTTGAGACTCCTACTATGGGCACATAGAAATTATTCTAACTCTGGAATGGGAAAACTACTATAGCTTGGCTAAGGTCTAAATCTAGATGGAGAAATAAGGGAAAGCCACCTCTTATTTATAGAACTGGCAACAGGCTATGATATCACGTACATGATATCACAGGGGCCGACACGATATCACGGCTCATCATACCCCCATGACTGAATGAAAAATCGTCTTCGAGTTCCTTACAAAATGTTAAGAAGGTATGGCATTATTGAGTTGAATGATGTTAATGGTGAATTGGGTGACATGTGAATGGATCATCATTACAATACATGAAAAAATTAGTATTCATGACAATAAGAGTGAACACTAAACACATTCAACATCCAGCCTTATTTGGCTGCTGAGAGAGAAGAGAGAAGAGAGAGAGAAAAGAAGAAGTCTATTGCTACCGACACTAAGATTATGCCTTTCATTGTTCATCCATAAGCATGCCATCAATCTTGTTTCTTGCATAACTACTTTAGCACCAATCCATTCCAAGTATTCCCTCCAAATCTAATCCGTTGTTGTATAATTGTCATTTGCACCCACAACACAGTCTTATATTTGCAAGGGTAAATGAGTCACAATGCAATTTATACCTTGTCTCAATGTAAGGTCCATTGGCTGAGTTGTGATATGGCTAATGTAGATCAGGAGATATAATATTGGTGACTACCTAAGATGTAGGGGTTAAGAGAAAATCAAAAAAATTGGACCAAGACCCCCATGACTGAGAGCAAACCTCCAATAGTAATTGAATGGAAAAATATAAGGGGCAAGAAAGATGGAGAAAAAGAAAAAATGGCAATGCCGATAAAATGGATGTCAAAGATGAAGATGAAAAAAATAAAAGATGATTCGGAAATGTTTAAGGAAAAGAAATTAATGGATGCACCAAATAGGAATGCCAGTGGATCCTCCCCAAAGTAGGCTCATGCCCTTAATGCCCTGACAATCCCAGATTCAAAGAGTTTGTAGGCTCTACAAATGTCATTTGGAAGCAAGAGTTAAAGTCATAACCACAAAAGTTTACCAAAAAGAAAACAATGCATCAACCAAAATATAGACTATTGATACAATTGGAAATGAGGTAAAAAGTGGGGGAAGAAGGATGGAGAGAAGAGAATGAAATGGAGTCTCAAGAACAAGGTGGTGTACCACTCTTGTGTATTAATGGTTAATGTGACTTAGTAGATCTCATTCCAAATCTAGCCTTAAACAAATCACATCCAGTGACTTTGCATTACTACATTCAGCCAATCCATCCACTTGAAGTAACAAGAATGCTTCCACCAAAGAGTTACCACCATTCTGACGAAATGAAAAAGGAGAAAGTAGAAAGCAAGAAGGGCCTTAGTTAGAGGGAACATGTTTATTTAGTTCCATAACTAGTTCTTTTAGCCCAGATGATTATTTCATCTAAGGGCTGTGCTTTAAATTATCACTATTTTTTTGTGTGTTTTGCATGAGAACCATACCATGCAAAGGCTTATTATTTTTAGTAGCTCAGCTTCTCAATAATGGAGCAATGTCAAAATGGTAAGAAAAATCCAAGAAGGAGACATTCAATAACCCAAGAGAATGGCCAATACAAATGTATCAAATCCCTTTGAAGTCACACCCTTTTCAATCCTTGAGTCCTTCCTTAATTTGAGAAATGCCCAGTCACCAATTCATTGATAGTTCTTATTATTTAAGTAAGGGACTATACATTTCCAAGCCAAGAGAGACCATAGAAATTCATGGATGCATGGGTGATGTGGACTCATTGCCTGTTATATCAAAAAAACCATACCAAAGTATCAACATCATAACTCAAAGGTAAAAACCAAACATTAGCAATCAATGGAACACAGTTCATACAATCTTTGGAGCACTTATTAGGTGACAAACCTTACAAACAAAAAAACAAACACACAAAGAAATGAAAAAGTATGAATGATGTTGCAAAACACAAACATAAAAAGTTTAAGAAATTTGTAAAAAAAAAATGTATAAAACAAAAACTTAAAAAGGAACTGAGGACCTTAATTGATCAGCATAGGTGGCCATCTCTCCCATGATTAAATTGAAAGGAAGAGATATGAAATAATGAGCATTTGTTTAAATTTTTTAAAAGCATACAACTTCTCCCAATTGATGTTTTTAGGTTGAGGGTTGGAAGTTGGTAACGCTCTTACTCCAGTGTATCTATGCTTTCGATGTGAGTGCAAGTTGTTCCCCCAGTTAGTTCCATGCATGTTGGTAAGTTGCTCTTTGGATCAGCTATCAAACATAGGGTGTCTGTTTGTTGTGTGGTTGCTACATACAGGCACTTTTGTATGTTAATTTCTTGGGCACACTAGTTGCACACAGGCAATGTTGAACATTCTTGTATGCCATCACACCCTGTATCATTGTATGTGATGCATGGAACTTTCTTCTTCTCGATCTTCCCAAAAGTGTTTTCTTTAGAGATTTCTAGGGAAAGATCATGGATTCCTAGGCATGCATTTATGGTACGTAGCCATGCTCTTCCCATTATTATTGGGAAGTCCCCTTTGTCATTGTTTACTTGTATCACTAGGAAATCAGCTAGGTATTCAGACACAGTGGTAACAATGTCTTGAACCTATCCTAAGGGAATAGTGATGGATTGGTCAGCCAACTCTAAGAGAATATTTCTCTTCTTTAGTGGGGGCAGGTTCTAAGCTTTGTACATTTTCTAAGATATTAAGTTGACTTTGAAACCTGAGTCTAGAAGAGCTTTACATGTTTTATTCCCAACGACTTGGAGATAAATTAGGGGGCTTCCAGGATCAGATAATTTCCTGGGAAGGTGGCCCTCCTTGATCCAATCAATAATGGTATGTGTCAACATAACCGTGTGAGTTGAGCTCTATTTTTGGCTTGAAGGGAGCTTCGAATCCTTATTTGATGGAGGAGCGTTCAAAGGCTCAACTGTTTATGGTTGTGAGAACTTGTTTGGACTGTTGGTTCTAAAAAAAGGTCTTCTCTTTGTATAGTTGTTAGAACCAGTAGTGGGTTGAAGATTTATAGCTCTCGTAGCATTGCGTTACTGTAGTTGAGTGGGGAGTTCCCCTTGCATTGCAGGAGTAGGTGGTAATGGAGCTATCGGTGTGAGAGTGACGAATGGATTCAGAGGATGGTATGTATGTGGTGTGTCTCTCCCAGGAGAAGGAGTCCTATAATACTCTCGAGCTTGGTAGTGACGTTGTGGTGTAACATGACCAACAGAGTCACTTGGGGAGATTGGCTACTGCACATAATAGCCATATGGATCCGGTTTCCTGTAAGGGTATTATTGCCTTGGCGGTGGCATCTCCCATGACTATGGGTATTGCCATTGCTGGTGTTGCTCAATAGGTTGTGGTAGAATTCCACTTGGATAATATGTTAATGGTTGGTGGAACTGCCTTGGGTTACCTTGGGGATAAGGTAACCTTCAAGGTGCTTGCTATTTGTTAAGTCATGGGTTAAGTGCATACACCCCAGACTGTTGTAGATGTGAAATTACTAGGCAACATATATTAGGATGGTCATACTGGCATATTTCACATTCACCATCATTGTCTGTATTAGAATCCACAACCTCATTAGTGATAGCCATTTTACCCTTACCTTTGTTACGTGCATGGTCCAAATCCCTCTTCTTCTTTTTATCATGGTCACTACCTCGCTCCTTAGACTCCTCTACAATTTTGAGAACGGTTGCGAATCTATTCTCTAAGGATTCCTACATTTATTCTACCTTTGTTAACACTTCTGTTGCTAATTTTTGTAGCAGCAAGGTTTTCCTATGCACCAACTCTTTGAGTGGTGACTCTTCCTCCTCCTCACAGAATCTTACTTCTCTTTTTCGAAGGGAAGGATCACGGTTGTACTCTTCTGCACTTTCTCTCTTACATAGCTCTCCTTCTTCCTTAGCTACTTGTTCCAGCAATCTATGAATATGATAGGACCTAAGCTCTGATAATCTCCGTTGGGCATACGTTCCAAGGGTTCTCTTGTTTTCATGCTAAGTCCATCTACGAGATGACGTAGTTGATCCTACTACGAGTAACCATGACCTGGGCAACGATGTAATAGTGCATAATAATGGCCAGTGGTAGCATCCAAGGATTCATAATTTCCCTACTTCCATCCTTGGATTTTCTTTTGCAGGTTGGACACCTGGGAGTACGTCTGATACTTATCATTAAACAGTTCTAGCATCGTACTCCACCTCCTAATGGTTTCTAGTTCTAAGGACTGGTACCAACTTTCTGCTTCTTTTACTAGTGTCCTTGTGATGAGACGCAAATTGCACAGGCCCCAATATCGCATACGCGATATCGCATCCTCCGCTATATCGCATCCCCTACGATATCGCATCCTTCCCTGCGATATCGCAATCCACCACCATATCTATAAATAAGAGGTGACACTCCCCTCATTCGACATCCTAGGCGTAAAGTAGCGAAGCTCTGGTGGATTGATCACCCCAGAGATAGAATATTTTCCATGTGCCCGCAGTAGGAGTCCCCCAAGTGAACGGTTCTTTATTCGAGTAGCTTTGNGTTCTTTATTCGAGTAGCTTTGTATAATATTTTCCATGTGCCCGCAGTAGGAGTCCCCCAAGTGAACGGTTCTTTATTCGAGCAGCTTTGTACCTGAACGCAAGTTGTGTATGGCAATAAAGACAAGCTTTGTGGATAAACCTTGTAGTGCATGGATAGGCTTAATTAATGTTATTTACTACTTTCCTAGTAACGCAGCATGAGTACGACTTGGTTACGAGCGTTAATGAACGTGTACGGCTAGCCAAGGAATCAGCTACTCATCGTGATTAGATTCTCTCAACCCTTTCCTCCTAGAACGTGGGACAAGTACGACTTGATTACGAGCATCTACGGATGTGTACAGCTAGTCAAGGAATCGGCTACTTGTCACACTTAGGTTAGTTAAGTGCCTCAGTACAACCTCTTCGAGCACGTGCATTACGTGTGGTGATCCCAGTAACGATTAGCGTTTGGTAGCCACAGTTGCATAGTTCAGGGTGTGTATGGCAAGTGGAAACGGATGCTGACACTAGGACTTAGTGATGTAGTTAGAATTAGTTGTAGTTTCTCAACCCTTCACCTCTTAGCATAGGAGAAAATCATAAAATACAAAAAAATCATATACCTCAGACTTACTTAACCATACACTGTGACAACAACAAGTAAGTCTGGGAAGACAATGAATGATTAACCCCAAGTGTTCCTTGTGGCGTTTAGGCATTTAGTCTGCAGAGTTCGACCGGATCGCACGTGCTACACTCGTTTCATATGGTTGAGTGTAGGGGTACCTCGCCACTCATCATTGGCGCCATTTCCAGGGACTAAGTGTTTTTACGCCAATTAAACATAAGGGATATCACTCACATCGTTGTGAGCTTTAACGAACCTTCGGGTTAATCAGTTAATCAAGAACATAAATAACAGTAAACAGCACACCATTAGAATGGCTTCTTCTCAAAAAATTAACTCACCTAAGGACAATACAGAAGACAGTCAGCATCATACGCATAACCTAGACCAGCCATATCCTAAACAATCTAAAGTGACATATAATCAATCTGATGAGTATGTCCCGAATTTTACTTTTATTCTCCACCAAGACAAACAACTGCGATGGAGAGATTTGCAAGGTAACATTGTGTTACCCCCATATCGATCAATCTCTCGCATGCTTTTCTGTGCCCTGGTACAGATTGGCATGCAAGATTATTACACTGAATACGTTGTGGAAGATTATGGCATGAGGGATTATTACCCCACAGATGCCCAACATATGAGAGATGAAAGGCAGGAGAGCCAACACTCCTTGTCGAAGGGCAAGGTCCCCCATGTCCTTAGTGAAATAGGAGACAAGGAACCCCTCACAATGGGTTTCTTAGAAAATGATGTTCCTCCTCCTCACAATGGTGAAGAGGATAGGCATCAGGGCCTTCGATCAACTGTACATGCTACAGGCTCTGATCCCCGTGAGCACCAACTATTCACAGCAGGAACAACCACTCACACTAAGGACGGACACCTGGATCGTTACAACGATCGGGGCCGAAGCAGCCAAAGACAAGGTAAGAAACATTGTCATGGTGATGGATCCCCTTCCTCTTCTCCTTCATCTCATCATTCACACTCTCCTTCCACATCTAGGCACAACCATCGTGAGCATAAAGGGGAGGAAAAAAGTAAAAAGGATGAAAGGCCTCAACAGGAAGGTCGAGAGGAGTTAGGACAAGGGTAAGGATGTAGGGAGAGTAGGGAACCACCATGAATACATCACAGATGTCATGATAGAGATGATCATGACGAACTCCTACTTGCAACCCAAAGCATGCTAGACATCACAGAGAAAATTAGGATCCGCACAAGGCATTTAAAGGATAGCAGGATCAAGCGTTTGGACATAAATAATATCCCACGTTTTGAAGGGGGATACAACGTTGATCCTCAACATCATTTACAGGAAATTCCACGATGCCTATACCTTGCAAAATATATATAATGAGTGGAATAAGCTCAAGTTATTCCCAAGGATACTCATCAAAGA
>MNCI01012431.1:259985-277407 GCA_015680685.1 Gnetum montanum | reverse complement strand
CCAACAAGTATCATCATCTTCATTAGAGAGTTGAAAATGAACTTGTTTAAGTTTATTCATGCCTTTAACATAAGCACATGTTAGGTTCTTAGTTAGTTTCATGCATAACGTGCTGCTATCTGAGTTAGCTCTCAGCCACTAGTTGCTCTCCTATTTTATGTTTACTTCATACATACGCCTTTGAATATTGATTTCTTATGCACATTGATTGCATGAGTTAATGTATGTACTTTTGATGGACCAACTATTTTGTACACAATTGCACCCATTATCATTGTACATGATGCATGGAATATGCTTCTTCTCTATCTTTCCCAGTTCATTTTCCTTGGATATTTCCAAAGAAAGATTCCTTATGCCCATACATCCATCGACCATGCTTAACCAAGCTCTTTCCATAATGATGGGGAAGTAACTTTTGCAGTTTTTAACCTTAATCACTAGAAAATCTACAGGATAGGACCACCCACAAACTATGGTAACAATTTCCTCTACTAATCCCAGAGGGATAGTAATTGACTAGTCTGCCAATCCTAAATAGATGTTTCTCTTCTTAAGAGGTGGTAGGTTCTAGGCCTTGTACATGTCATGGGATATGAGATTAACTCTAGAACTAGAGTCAAGAAGAGCCTTCCATGGCTCATGTCCAGCAATCTACATGTAATTAAGTGGACTTCCTAGGTTAAATATTTTCATGGAAAGATTTCCCACCTTGATCCAATCAGAAACAACATGAGTTAGCATCATAATGTGAATCCAAGGTGCCAGTTGGTTTGAAGGGCACTCGTAGGTATTTGATGTACAAGATGAGGGTATTGGAGATGTAAGATGATCAATTGTACTAGGTTATGAGGGTTAGAGAGTATTTCTAGGTTGGAAGAAGGGTCTTTTTCTAGATTTATTATTTAAACCACTTGGCTAGAAAGTCAATTTTGAATGTACAACCCTTGTAGCATTTCATTGTTGTTATTGTGGAAGAATCTCATCCTACATGGATGGAGCAGGAGATAACTTGGTTGAAGGAAAACTTGTGTGTGTAGATGGATGCAAAGGATGATATGGACATGGATATGGGATTTTTCCTTGAGTAGATGGTGAATGTGTCTGGTGGTACTCTGGAGGGTAATAGTGATGCTAAAATGAGGTATGACTTGTAGAACTTCTTGGAGATACAAGTTGCTGAACATAGTACCCGTATGGATCTAGTTGCCTATAAGGGTATTGCTTCCTTGGCTATGGCATCCCCCATGATTTTGGTTGGTACTACTATTCGTATTATTCATAAGTTTGTGGAGGAGTTCCACTTGGGTAGTAAGCTTATTTTTGCTGGTGAAACTGCCTTGGATTACCTTGAGGATAAGGCAATCATCTAGGTGCTTGCCTACATGCTAGTCAAGGATTCAATGCATACATTCAATGCTAGTCAAGGATTCAAAAGAGTCCCATAATTTATCAACCTTTGCTGAAATATCAAAAATAGATTTTTGGACGGGCAAGGTTTTCCTATTCACCACTTCATCGAGTCATGACTCCTCCTTGTCACAAAATCGAACCTTCCATTTTCTTATGGAAGGGTCTCTATTATACTCTTCTGCACTTTCCTTTTTTCATAGCTCATCTTCTTCTTTTACTACCTACTCCATCAACCTTTAAATTTGATGAGCTATTAGTTTAGATAATCTTCCTTAGGCATACACCACAAGAGTTCTTCTAGTTTCCACTTTAAACCCATCTATGATGTGACAAAGTTGTTTCCTATAAGAATAATCATGGCTAGGACATTGATGTAAGAGTCAATAGTATCTACCCATGGCAGCATTCAAGGGTTCATGTGTTACTTGTTTTAAACCTTGGATTTTCCTTTTCAGATTAGACACTCTTGAGTATGTCTAGTATTTATCATTAAATAGCTCTAACATGGTACTCCATTGATGAATGGATTTTGGTTCCAAAGATCAATACTAGCTTTTAGCTTTCTTGATGAGTGTCCTAGGGAAACTCTTGAGTTTCTATCATTCATTTTCTATGTTATGCAAGGCATAGGCATCATAGAAATCTTGTAGATGTGTTTGTGGATCAAAGTTGTATCCCCCCTCAAATCTTCGAATATTATTCATGTCTAAGCACTTGATCTAGCTATCTTTCCTATGCCTAGTAGGAATTCTAACTACCTCTGTAATGTTCAGCATACTTTGAGTTGCCAATAGAGGTTCATCATCATCACTGCATCGATGATGCTACTGATGGATTCAACAACCCCTTTAGTCTTGGTGGCCTTTATGGTCATTTTTGTCTCATTGATCATCTTCATCACGATTATTTTGATGGCGGCTTCTATGAGAACCAATAGATGAAGAGAAATGTTTGGAATCAAATGAAGAGGATGGATGGGAAGGTAGAATATCATCACCACCATGATGTCTACCATCACTTTTTTTCTTCTTATGACCACCATCCCTAGATCCCTTGCTATTGTGATGTTTGCTTGAGTCCCTACCTTGATTATCACTTTTTCCTAAACCTAGTTTATGAATAGTGAATCACAGGTTCAAGGTTGCACCCTCGTCAACAATAACAAGGGGTGAAGAATCTTCATGTTGAGAACCTTCAAAGGGAGGGTTCTCATTGTCATCTTGATCTAGTAGGAACAAGGGATTAGTGAAATGCTTCCACTTCATAGCCTTGTGGAGCTTCTCTTAACGTCAATCTTATTTGCGTTGTGTTTCAGTGGGATAGTAGTTTCAAGTATCATAATCATTCAAAATGTATTCCTCATGAAGCTCTATGATGCCCAATTTTTAAGGGTTTGAAACAACATCTTGGGCATAGATTGATTATAGGGCAAGATGATGTTGCCCTCCATATCATGCCATTGCAGCTATTCATCTTGATGTAGGATGAAGGTGAAGTTTGGTACATACTCATTTGGATAAGTATATATCACTTTGCACTCCTGTGGGACTGGTGGTTTGACATCTTTACGTTTATGGGAAGAAGAAGACATTTTGCAAAAGAAATAAAATTATTAGTGTGCTTAGTAGTTTATATGTCGTTGTAAGTGATGTTGACCTTGAGTTCATCCAAAAATATAAATAATATTCACTAATCCTAGATAGCGCATGTTTCAACAAACAAAGTCCCCGAAAATGATGCCAATGATGAGCGCTAAGGTACCCCTATGCTCAACCATACAAATCACAAAGCATTCATGTGTGATTTGGTCGAATTCCTTGGACTTTGTGGTTTTCACTACACTAGTCTTCTAGGAAGTGAATCATGTCTCAAGGTTGTTCATTGTCTTCCCAATTACACTTGTGACATACACTGATATGGTTAAGTGTAATTGAGGCATTTGATTTTTAATATGTTATATTTTATGGTTTGGTATTTAAATGGAGATAAAAGTAATTGGATTAACTAATTAACTAGCATCTAACTAGTCCTAACATAAGCATCCGGTCCCACTTTCTGTACAAATTCTGAACCCACATATCCATTGTTGGGTTACCAAGTGCTATGCTACTAGGTGTACGAAGTAATAATGTTGTTGGGATTACCAAGCGAATACATGTTATGCTCAAAGTGGTCATACTTATGTGTTTAATCTATCTTGCTTAATTGCTTCATTAACTTAATTACTAGAAAATATTTCATAAATAATTAAAAATATTTAATAAATAATTTAAAACATTAAATGCATAAATAAAATATTTAATCTATCCAAAGTGCAGAAGGTTTATGAGAAAGCTTGTCTTTATTGTTGCACATACTATCATGCCTAGGTACAACAATGCTCATATAAAAATCCATACACTCAATGACTCTTGCTGTAGCCACTCAAGAGAAAAATTCTAACTTTCAAATCCACAAACTGCAAGAGCTTTGCGACTACTAAAATCTCAATTGCCATAAATGTAGCTAGTGGATGTGTATTTATAGTCGAATATAGACACTACATCAATGGGGCCTTGTCAACACATGATATAATGCATCGATGGGGCCTCATCGACGCATGATATGATGCATTGACGGGACAAGGCAGTGTCGATGAGGCCTTGTCAATGTAGCTAACAGAACTGTAACTCATCAACTATATAGCAACATAGATCTTTTCATGATTGCAAAGTTCATGAATTTTTAATTACTCTTGTAATTCTTAAGGAAAAGTATTAATATTATTGTCATCTTGCTTTCCTCCATGTTGAGGATAAGCTCGGAAGCTTAGTATTTTTGAAAACTAATCTACCTAATCTCAAGTTATAAAAACTTTATTTTACTTGACTATGACTTGATCATAGATTGATCATGAGTTCCTAGGGGGTCACAGCCCTTGTTACAACTTAACTGCAACCTAAGTATGAGTCACATCAATTGACAAATTTGAGTAGTATTTCTAAGTACACTTTTAGGACAACACAAGGGAAATTTTAATTTACTACAACTAGATTACAAGTTGGACATAAGTCACATTTTTGAACCTAAATAAAAAATTAAGAAATTCTCAAGAGTAGTGTAACTTGACCATTAGTTCAATGCAAGTCTATTATCAATGCTTTCGATGCTTAGATTTTACTAATTTCTTAATAGTAGTATGATCATTTTGGGTCTTCTAAACCTATATTAAATAAACAAAATTGGGTAGTTTGATCCTATATAGATGCTCAATGTAGTCTAAAATTAGTCAAACCTCCTCATGTTGAGGTAGTAATGAGTTATAGCTTCTTTACTAACTTAGAGTTTTGAGTTAATCTTGAGTTTGTTGGAATTGTCTGTGAACCTATCCATAGGATAGAACCTCAAATAGTGTAGATCAAACCTTTGGTATTTGGAATGAAAGTTATAAATGATAGATATTATTATACCGGGTCCACCATACTACTCACTATCTCATCACAAAATTAGATTTTGGATGAGGATGATATGTGGAACAAGGGGTTAGAACCTAAAACATTTTTAGTATTATTTATCTCTAATAAAAGTAGTTAAATTAGAACTTTATGACTTAGAATTTAATGAGTGATGAGTGTTTCCTATGCCCAACCATATGCATCACATGCATATATCTGTGATTTAGTCAAATTTCATGAAATGTTGATCAACTGGTATCCTAGATAACTAAGCATTACATCATTGAATGTTATCTTCCCAATTATCACTTGTGCTAGCTTAGTGGGTATGGTTAAGTGTGATTAAGACTTAATATGTTTTTTTTTTATTCTTTTAATTATTAAAATATTAAAATAATAAACTAATTAAAACATTAATTTCTAACTAACTATGATATTAAGAGTAATCTAAGCTATCCTAAGCATAGAACATCTATTCTCACTTTTTGTACCCATCTTGAACCTATATTCATGTTATTGGATTACCAAGTGTCTACTACTAGGTGTACCAAGTATCTATCATTGGATTACCAAACATTAATATGTTATGCTTGAAATGGTTGTACTCATGATGTTATGGAATAAAATATTAAATTCTTAAGTGTTGGAAAGTAAAGTACATTAAGAGTAAAATGCTGAAAATAAACTAAGTGCTAGTCCAAGTGTTGTAATGGAAGAAATTAATCTCGATTTTACTGCTATCATGTGGAAGTATCCAAGTACATCATGCATTTAAATAAAAATATATACAATTAACTCAATCCATGTTGCAGTGTCATGAGTGGCGAGATACCCCTACACTCAACCATATGAATACGAGTGTTTCCACGCGTGATCCGGTCGAACTCCGTAGATGGACTAGTTGTGGCACCTAGATCATTAACCTTAGGTTGCAGTTTGTTGTCTTTCCACTTGGACTAGTATCTATATTTTTCATGTATGTTTTAGTCTAGAGTAAGGTGTATGATGTGTTCCTAATCTACTGCTACTCCTGAAGGCAGTGGAAAATAATATTAACTAAGCTAAGCTAGGAGGAAAAGGTAAGAAAATATAATCTAGCCTAATTGCAATGAGCAGCCGATTCCTTAATCATTCATACACATCTTGGACCTTGTGCATGACTACCACTGGAATTACCAAGCATAGATCCTAGGTACGCCACTAGGATACCAAGTAGTCACACTTAAATGCTTGTAATCAAGTCGTACTTGTTCTGCGTTCTAGGAGTTTAAGGGTGAGAGAGAAAATAGTAAATAACATTAAATAAATAAAAAATTAAATAACAAAGTGAATGCTGCAATGATGAAGTAATCTTGATCTTTATTTCTGGTCATCTGTACATCCGAGTACGTCACACTCAAATAAAGAATGTAGTACAATTACATTCACCACACTGAGGGCAGACATTGGAAAAATAATCTAACTCTAGAGGGATCAAACTTCCAGAGGTTCACTACAATCTAAAACTAGAATTATTAGCAAGGGAGAGCCACTTCTTATTTATAGACATTGTGGAGGACTGCGATATCATGTACATGATATCGTAGGCCCATGCGATATTGCGTCCCATCATACCCCCACGACTGAATAAAATTTTGTCCTTGAGTTACAAAGAGAATAAGCTCCATTGATTACATAGTGGATAGGTATGGGATTATTAACTGGAAAAAATGAAATGAAACAATTTCGTAGTGTGGGAAGACACAACACAGAAAAATACTACAACTACAAAAATGTGGAACTCATGTAATTCCAGGTGGTAGTGGCTCTTCCATGGGTGCTTTCCCTTTGTCATGTGCTCCAGGCTTTGAAGCTTGATGGCATTGAAGTATGGCCTAGAGCTTCTCCTCTTTGGTTCGAGGATCTTGTGCCGTCCATGTGAGTGTTCCGATGTTTGGTGGAGTCGACACCTCCCATGGACAGGGTAGTTGCAGGAACATTTGGTTAGCTTTGATGTACCATGCCGCAAACACCCATCATTCCTCTTCATAGGCTCTAGCTTTGTCTTTGTATTTGTGAAGCTCTATTAGCCATTGAGCCAAGTCAGTTGCTACATCTTTCTATCCTTGGTAGCTTGCTATCCATCTCGAGTTCAGAATTTGAAACATCCAATTTTTCAACCAACTTCTTGTGTTCTACAAATTCCACCTCATATTTGAGATGGGTGGAAGCTACCTATTGTTCGAGCTCTATTCTCAGGCACCCTACTGTTAACATGGTAAGGTTGGCATATCTGAGGCTTTCCAACTCCATGTATTCTGTTAAGTCTTGGATCTACAAGTCCCAGTTCTTAACTTCTGCTTGGTGGGTGAAGACATAAGTGTCCAATATGGCCCTCCAATCAGTGTGTTGAGCACTGGTAGTGTTGATTTGAGCCTTGGCCATATGGATCTCCTTCTCCAGGATTTGTTTGTACATCCCCACCTAATATCGAAAATGCTCCTTTAGCTTCTCATGTCTTTTAGCCCCATTCTACCATGCGCTTATCTCAATTGCTAATTTTTGGCGAATGGCACGTACCTCCTCCATTGAGAGGATTCAATTCTCTCTGGCTAAACAGCTTACATCTTGGTTGACCCAAATGAATTGTTCTCATAGCTAATGAAAGTATTCATCAAGAACATTCTTTTATTTCTCCACAGAGGTCAACCAAAGGTTATCTGCAACCAATTGTTTGTTCTCTTCTTCTAAGGCTCTGAGTGCCTTAAGGTGCGCATGGGTTTGCGCTTCTCCTACGGAGGCATTTCAAACAACCTTCTCCTTTCCTTCTACCATCCTTTTATTCTCTACGATCAATCTAGTTAGTTGCTCTATTCTAAAGTTATCCAGCTGGTCTACAAGAACAAACTGTAGAGGATCCCACTATGCTGCTTGTAAGGTTACGAGCTGCTCCTGTAATCTCTGCACTTTAGCTTCAACATGCTTGGCCCTTACTTCGAATATGACCAGCTTCCCCTTGGTGGAAATGAGGTCTGATTGAATTACTGTGACATCTTGAGGGATGTCAAACAGGGGTGTTAGAACTTTTCCTATTTGTAGCAATCAATCTAGCACATCCTCATGTTTTGCAGGAGTCATTGGGATCCTAGCAAGAAGTTGAACATCTTGTTCTCCTAAGAGATCTACTAGTGGCACAATAGGTACATTAAAGGATTCTTTGATATGGTCAGTGATCACTTCAGCAACTCCTGCAGCATTCTGGTGTTGCATGACCACCATAGTGGCCCCTTCACTAGTCTCTAACTACACCTAAAAATATGTTACATTTCTAGAGATCTATTGTAACCATCTACTTTTCCCTCCTCCTATCTAAATTGATAATTCACCCCTTGTGTGATCCATTGAGATTGTAGGCTGATCGGCATCATCGATGACGCAGAAGAGGTTTGCATCATCATGACTTCCCCAACTAACCATCTTAGTGATGGTCCTAAGATGACTCATTGATGGTCTATAGTCTTGTAGTAGCGGTAATTGATCCTGGCCTATGCCAGGCCCTACTTCTTATTGTTGGCTGGGAATCATGGCTAGATGTTGATTGGGTCTTGCAAGTTGAGTTATAGGTCGTCCAGTCATCTGTTCCTCTTCTTCTTTGGGTGTCAGCTCTTCGCTAGTGCTCTTCCTTGGACCTGGCACCTTTAGTAGTTCAGCATAAGAAGTATTCTGGGCTTTTCAGAGGATGTCATTTGTGTACCCCTGAATACCAGCCCGTTGGCACAGTTTTCTGATAAGACAAGGAAAAGGCAGCACCATCTTCCCTATCTTCTGCTCTTCAAATCATCTTAGGATCTCCATCAAATATAGATGGGGAAGGTTAGCATTAACCTTTTCCATCAACACTACACATCGCCTAGCTGCATACATATATATTCTTTTTAAACCTTTTATGGGGAAGAGGTGATAGGTTCTGGTTTTGAAATAAATTTGCTCTTCCATCGTCAGATCACTAAAAGCTTTATCTCTGCCATAAGCCTTCTCTACCCAATCTTTTTGCACATTGGGGTCTGATTGGGTAGACAACCGAGCAACATGAGGCCCTAAATTCAAAAGGTTTAACACTTCTAAAATGGCCTATGCAAAGAAATCAACTATCACACCACAAATGTTAACCATGGTGCCTTGCTTCCTATTGTGCCAAAACTGGTACGCTTCACCTAAGTACCAGGCACTACTTTCAGAGAGGATAGGCCATAAGGGAGACCCTTTGAGGTGATCCCTAATAGCCTCAGGAGCAAACTCTACAAAGGATTCAAATTTTAGCTCCACAATCACTGCAGTGAATGTGGACTTCTCATGTATAGCTTGAACACACTCCAGGGGCAACATGAGTTGTTGTCTTGATTCAAGCGTAACAGCAACTCCTCCTTCTACCTGTCTGGACCATATGGTAGGAGGTTCTTCTTGATGGATGCTGAATGATTACACCTCCTTTTCTATATGTTGTCTGGCAGGGCCTTGTCTTCCACCTTTCCAAGGTTGTTTTGCTCCACCTTGAACAGGACCCTCCTGCTGTGCACATTTCGGGGCCATTTTTCAATCACATGGATCAAGCGTTAGTAAGGTTGTTTTGGAAATCAATTTATACCTTACTACTTACCTTAATTAAAGGTCTTATGTTATAACATGTGATCATGCTCGAAATTTTGTAATAATGGGTCTTGTAACTTAGGTGGTTATCATTTTAATCTCCTGGTATACCTAAGCTTGTATGATTTTTGGCATAATTATTCTAAGTGTTAAGTTAATTACCCTAACTAATGTTCTTTGGGTGATGATAAATTTCAAAAAAGTTAGGCACTTTTCAATAAATGTCTCTCCCTCATGACTAAACTGAACACTTTGGGTTCAAGCAGATTCAAACAAAATTAAAATCGGAGCACCAGTGCACGAGATATGAGTGAAAAAGCAAGGGTCACACAATCACAAGTCACAAAGAAAAATTTCAACGACTCCCCCCATAGAAATGGCAAAATGATGCTAAGTGTTGTGGTGGGGGTTACTATTTATAGGAAAATAGGACGTGATATCTCGGCCCTAATAATGTGAGACACTAAGAAAATACCAAATTTTTAATGATTTTTCTTCAAATTAATGTTAAATATTGAGGACATTGGCAAGTATTAAGATGCTCTAGGGTAATTTCATTGATTTGAGAGACACTCTTAATGATAATGATGTGAATTTTAGCAAATAAAAATTTGACGGTTACAAAGAAAAGGGAATGTAATGGTACATTGAAGCATTAAAATTTATAGGGATAATAGTAGGGAAAGAAAATCAATTAAATAGTTAAGCTAAGGGTAAGAAATTTGTGTGTTTGAGCTAGAGAAGTAGTGAATATTACAATAAAATTACACAAGTGGATCCTCCCCAAAGCAGGTTTCAACCTAGTACACCCTTGTGTAACCACACTTAAAGTGCCCGTGGGCACGAGAAGGGTTAAATGTAATCCACACTAACTCCACAAAACACACACCATAAATATCACTGAAATGAGATGAAAATTCTATGTTACATGGGACACAAGCTACAATTACATGAATAGTGAGATGAGATGAAGTATAGAAAGGGATCATAGAGATTGAGACATGAGGTAACTAACCCAGGGCACAATGAATCCTGCGTGCAAGGCATGATTAAGGTGTCATTAACCTATCATTCCAAGATCAAGACCAAGTCCATTCCTCTAATCAGTGACATTGCATTGTTTTATCCCATGATGAACAACTATGAGAGTACCACAACAATAAGGCGTACGATCACTTGGAATTTAGTACAAGGGAGGAGTGATTTTTGTTTGACAGTTTTCTTTTTCTTTTTTTTCTTTTTTCTTTTTGAACTTTACTAAATCCAGAGAAGCTGCCAACCTTCAGGCATGGATGCATGTCTTTCCAGTGGGACCCCCTAGAACAAATTTTGATTTTCAATTGTCCTTTTGATTACTCTTACTTCCATTTTTCATTAGATCTACAAGGATCTTAGTACAACCACGTTGCATGACAACTCCCATAGACATCACCAAAAAGAATCCACAAGTCCCCTTGATGTCACACCCTAATCATTCCCTCTTGGTCCATCCTTCTTCATTATGGGTACAATGAACACAAAATTAATTTTAAGTTTTAGAAATTTCAAGAATATCATTGTATCCATGAACAGACCCTCTTATTTATAGAGTGGATGAGTGGGTGTAGTGGGCTCACTATTCTAAATAATTGATCACTCATGACTTAATAATATAAGACACACCTCAACCAATTATCCACATGAGTGTTTTATTCATAGATGAGATTACTTACAAAAATAGGAAAACACAAAAAACACAAAAAGATAAAAAGATAAAACAAAAAGTTGAAAAATTAAAAACTGGAAAACAAAAAGTTGAAAATTAAAGAAAAGAAAATTATTTATTAATCCTACTTGTTACTGAAATGGGGGATATCCCCCATAACTAAAATATTGAGTATGACAAGGATTAATAAATGGAAAATAAGGATCCTTGCATATTGGAAGTATTGGAACTGGTCTATACTGATCCCCTCAGGGTTCACACACTTGATTATAATGAGCATAGTGGGGCACTTTATACGATGTAGTTCCTGAATAACGAGTTGACCCACTATAATGTTTGTGACTGTTAGATGGTATGAAAGGATTGGAATGATGCCTCCCATGGTTGTGTTCATTGGGCCATATGGTTGTTGGAGTGTGAGTTGATGGCCTTGATAAAGTTACATGAGGCATTGGGTTCAAAGGTAAGGGTGCACCACAGTGTGGGACTTATGCTAAGTTGGAAGATGCAGTGGCCTCAGAATTAGGTTGTCCTTTCTTATGGCCGTGTTTAAAGAAGGGGTGCTTTTGATGCTGGTGACGTCTCTCACTGCTATTGGTAGTAGTAGCATAAGTGTTGTTTGTGGGTTGTTGTGGTGTCACAAACAGCTTAGGAATAGTTGGTGGCATTGTGGAAGGAGGGAAAGGATGAGAATGTTGAAATTTAGGACGAATATAAGATGCATAAGGTGGTGGTTGTGTTGGAGGTATGGGCTGATAGTATTGTGAAGAATGGTATTGTCTTAAGATAGAGTATGGAAGCCCGAATGAAGAAACAGGATGTTGAACATGATAAGCATTTGGATTCGGAAAATATGAAGGGTTCCTCCAGTCTAAGGGTGGTCTCCCCCATGACTGGGATTGTTGCCACTGTGATCGAACATAGTATCTCTGTATGAACTATGGATGTAATGTGTTTCCCCAATGCTCTTGTAGATGTAACAATATTGGGCATTGGCCCTTGGGGTGATCGTATAGGAATATGTTGCATTCGTACATAGGATTGGTAGTTGAGCACTTATTTCCTTTAGTCTTTTTCTCTAAATGTCTATTGTTTTGTCCTGCTTCTTGGGTTGTCAAAACTCTATCTCCAATATTGTTGATAAATTCTTCACTCCTTTGATATATCCATTCCAACATCTTATTGATCTTTGCCTTGGCTTCTTCTAACAATTGTTGTATTGGCAAAGATGATGTCTCCACCTTGAGATGTATTGATCTCTCCTTGTTATGATCATGGACCCTTGTTGAGTTAATATTTTGGTCCTGTTGATGTTTTTCAACACTCTCCCATCTAGCTAATTCTCCTTCTTCTTTTGCTACCCACTTAATAAGCTCTTGGACTTGATGGTTTGTAGTTTGTATAGTTGACCTTGGGAATTTCTTCCTAAGGTCTCTCTTGTTTCATTATGTAGCCCATCAATGATATGGTACATTAGCCTTTCCTCAGAAAACCCATGGCCTGGATAGTTCTTTAATAGTGCATAATATCTTTCTAAGGCCATGTCCAAGGGTTCATGTTGTGCTTATTTCCATTCTTCTATTTGTTTCCTCAAGGCTAACACTCTTACGTAGGTTTGATATTTTTCGTTAAATACTTCTACCATTGTTGACCAGTGTCATATTGAATTTGGTTTTAACAATCTATACCATACTTTTGCTTGGTCAACAAGTGTCATAGGAAAGAGCTTAAGTTTTTTCCATCTATTATCAATATTATTCCATGTGCAGGCATCATACAAGGCTAGTAAATGTTGTTGCAGATCTAAGTCATAGCCTCCTAAAAATTTAGGAAAGTTATTTACATCGAGCTTGGGTAGTCGGCTCTCTTTACAATGCCTACGTGAGATTCGAACAGCCTCTTGTATTTGCGTTAGGCTTGTAATGACCAGTGGGGGTTCATTATCATTAGGTAAGTTATGTCTTCGTGTGCTACGATGACGTTTTTTTTGTTCATTTTTATAAGAAACTCCCACTTTAAGTTCTATACTCCAATCTTCATCATCATATAGTTCGTTGGTTCTCCAATGAACTTCCTCACTAAGTGTGGCATTATTATTATCTTGTAGGAGAGACATTGTTATGAAATTGTGTGTGAATTTCATATGACTTTTAATAATTATTTTTTCTTTCTACAAGATATATCATTAAGTCCTTATACAGTGACCTTGTATGATTTAACTAATCTAGATAACTAGCACCATCCCTGGTAATGGTGCCAATGATGAGTGGTGAGATACCCCTACACTAAACCATACGAATACGAGCATTTTCACATGTGATCCGGTTACACTCTGCAGATGGACTAGTTGTGGCACCTAGATTAGTAACCTTAGGTCGCAGTTCGCTGTCTTCCCACCTGGACTAGTATCTATATTTGTCATGTATGGTTTACTCTAGAGTGAGGTGTATGATATGTTCCTAATCTAATGCTACTCTTGAAGGAAATGGAAAATAATATTAACTAAGCTAAGCTAGGAGGAAAAGATAAGAAAATCTAATCTAGCCTAAGTTTGATGAGTAGCTGATTCCTTGATCATCCATACACATCTTGGACCTCGTGCTTGACTACCACTAGGATTATCAAGCGTAGATCCTAGGTACGCCACTGGGATACTAAGTAGTCACACTTAAATGCTCGTAATCAAGTCATACTCATTCCATGTTCTAGGAGTTTAAGGATGAGAGAGAAAATAGTAAATAACATTAAATAAATAAACAATTAAATAACAAAGTGAATGTTACAATAATGAAGTAATCTCGATCTTTATTGCTGGTCATGTGCACATCCAAGTACGTCACACTTGAATAAAGAATGTCGTACAATTACATTCACCACACTGCGGGCAGACACTGGAAAAATAATCTAACTCTGGAGGGATCAAATTGCCAAAGTTTCACTACAATCTAAAACTAGGATTATTAGCAAGGGAGAGCTGCTTCTTATTTATAGACATTGCGGTGGACTGCAATATCGCGTACGTGATATCGTAGGAAAGATGCGATATCGTGGGGGATGCGATATTGTGACAGACACGATATCGCATACGTGATATCGCGTCCCATCACAATGACTCAAAGGAAAATTTGGCTATGTCTTATGAAAGAAAAATGCAAAGAGTATAGCTACTAAAATGACAAAACATGTCATAAATGCAAATGGTATGTGCATGTATATAGGCTTCAAGTGGAACAACATTGATGCATATGCTTCAATGTATCAAAGGATACATTAATAGAAATTTTTTAATGAGGCTATGTTAATGCATGCTTGTTGATATAGCAAACCAAAATACTATTCATCATACCCCCACAACTGACTAAAAAAACTCATCTTTGAGTGAACAAAAATGAAATAAATTTATTTACAAAATTTGGAGAGTATGGGATTGATAATAGACTAATTGATGATGACAACAAACAAATCTAAGTGTTACATTACAAAATGTTTGAATGCTTATAATGAGAAAAAATAAAATTAAATACCAGACAAAAATTTGATAGCCACTACCCCTATAAAATTGATCAAGATGAAGTTGTTACATAGTGCCTAGAGGTGGAGGCTTTTGTTGCTCAAATGATCCTTCATCATGTCCCAGTCTTGCTAGTGGTCTAGGTTTCCTTGCTACTATTTTTATTTCTTCTAAAATGTTTAAAGGTATTTAGCATTTCCTTCATCTTCTTTTCCTTGTCCCATTGATCATTGATGGTCTAGGTAGCATCACCTAGAATGGATAGCATTAGTACATTCCATGGACATGACATTATAAGAAACATCTCCTTCATGTTCATAAAGTAGGTTGTGAAGTGTTTACATTGGATGTTGAATGTATGAACAAGCTTTTGTAGTTCCTGGTGATCATTCATCCTTCTAGTTATGTTATTAGTAATTGATTGTTGGTCTTCAAACTTGCTCTTAATAACCTAAAGCTTCTTGTTAACTACTAATTTTTGTTTTGTTTCTTTATGCAGATTATAACTCCATCTCATAGAGGAGGTAGGAGTTGGCCACTTGCTTCTTCAACTCTACACTTGGACTTCCTATGGTTAGCATTGCTAAGTTTACATACTGGAGGTTTGAAAACTTCATATAATCCATATCTCTTTAATCTGCAACTCCTTTAGGTAGATTTTTACTTGGTTATATGCATTGATTCCATCAAAGATGGGTTTCCATATATCACCTCTTTGTTGGAGTTGGTGAATGGCTTCATTTACCTTCACCTTTGCCAACCTATTTTATTTTTCATTAATATCTTTTAATATTTTAACCTATTTCCTATAACGATATTTCACCCTTTTGTACTTGAAGGCTTCATTCTTCTAGATGCTGATATTTATGGAAGCTTTTTAGTGAAGGATACAAACTTCCTCCTTGAAGAAATTTTGATGTTCTATGGTTGAAAGAACATGATGTTCTAACAGCTACATCTACACATTCCCATCAATGCATGGTCATCAATACATACTTAGATGCATTCATGCATATGTGTTGATGCTTTGTCACTTGAATCTTATATAAATACACATACCATTTGCATTTAGACATCGTTTAATCAATAGTATAGTGAAGCTCTTGTAGTTTCTTGTCATATGAGTTAGAAAAATTTCTCTTGAGTGGTCACAGTGTGGATTGAATTGATTGTATAAAGTTCTATTTGAGTGCAGGATGTACTTGGATACTTTTCCATGATGACAATAAAATCAAGATTTCTTCTTTCCATTACAGCACTTGAATTAGCATTTTTTTTAAGCACTTGACTTTACATGCACTTAGAAATTTAATTTTTTATTTTGTAGTAATGTGAGTAGAACAACTTCAATCATAATATACTAATGCTTTAGTAATCCCAACTGATGAGTGGTGAGGTACCCCTACACTCAACCATACGAATACGAGCGTGCACGTGCGATCCGGTCGAACTCCGTAGACTAAATGCCTTAACACCACAAGAAACACTTGGGGTTAATCATTCATTGTCTTCCCAAGCTTGCTTGTAAGTGTCACGGTGTATGGTTAAGCAATTCTGAGGTATGTGATTTTTTTGGTATTTTCAAATTTATCTTCTAAGCTATGGGAGGAAAGNTACTGAGGCACCTATTTAGCTTAAGTGTGATAAGCAGCTGATTCCTTAGCTAGCCGTACACACCCGTGGGTGCTCGTAACTAAGTCGTACTTATCACACGTTCTAGCCTAGCGATGAGCAGCCGATTCCTTGACTAGCTGTACACACTGAACTACCACTAGGATTACCAAGCGCAGAATCCTAGAATATGCTACTGGGTTACCAAGCAGTCAATGCTTGTAGTCAAGTCGTACTCACGCATTGCGACAATCAGCCGATTCCTTGATTAGCCGTACACGTCTGTAGATGCTCGTAATCAAGTCGTACTTGTATGCACTAGGAAAGTAGTAACTAAACAATAATAAAACCACATGCTGCAAGGTTTATCCAATCAAGTTCATCTTTATTGCTGTACACAACTTGGGTTCAGGTTACAAGCTGCTCAAATAAAGAGCTGTTCACTCTAGGACTCCTACTACAGGCACATGGGAAAAAATTCTAACTCTGGAGTGATCAATCTGCCAGAGCTTTGCTACTTCTAGCCAAGATTTGGAAATGAGGGGAGTGCCGCCTCTTATTTATAGATATGACGGCAGACCGCGATATCGCGTACGCGATATCATAGGGAAATACACGATATCACGTACGCGATATCGCGGCACAGTGCATGTCGCGTCTCATCATACCCCCATGACTGAATGAAAACTTGTCCTCGAGTTCCTGACAATGATATCAGGTAGGTATGGGATTATTAGGGGAAATGGAACAAATGCGATGACATGTGAACGGTCTTTATTACAAGACTTGACAAAAACTGGTGTTCATGACAACAAGGGTGAATACCTTATTACAATGACATCAGGCCATAGTTGGCAACTGAGAGAAAAGAGGAGAGAGAATAGAAGAGAAGAAGAGAGAAGAGTCTTGCTGTTGCCAATGCCTAGATCCCGCCTTTCATTGTCCATCCGTAAGCGCAGTATCAATTCTGCTCCTTGCATAGCGGCTTCAATGCTGCTCCACTCCAAGTGTTTGCTCTAGATCCATTCCATTGTTGTATGATGGCCATCTGCACCCATAACACAATCATATATTAGCAAGGGTAATTGAATCATTAAGTAAAGCATACCTTGCTTCGGTTTA
>MNCI01012431.1:234436-254599 GCA_015680685.1 Gnetum montanum | reverse complement strand
GTAACTAAGTCGTACTTATCACACGTTCTAGCCTAGCGATGAGTAGCCGATTCGTTGACTAGCCGTACACACTAAACTACCACTGGGATTACCAAGCGCAGAATCTTGGAATATGCTACTGGGTTACCAAGCAGTCAATGCTCGTAGTCAAGTCGTACTCACGCGTTGCGACAAGAAGCCGATTCCTTGATTAGCCATACACATCCATAGACACTCGTAATCAATTCGTACTTGTGCGCACTAGGAAAGAAGTAAATAAACAACAATAAAACCACGTGATGCAAGGTTTATCCAATCAAGTTCGTCTTTATTGCTGTACACAACTTGGGTTTAGGTTACAAGCTGCTCGAATAAAGAGCTGTTCACTCTAGGACTCCTACTGCGGGCACATGGGGAAAAATTCTAACTCTGGAGTGATCAATCTGCCAGAGCTTCGCTACTTCTAGCCAGGATTTGGAAATGAGGGGAGTGCCGCCTCTTATTTATAGATATGATGGCGGACCGCGATATCGCATACGCGATATTGTAGGGAAAGACGCGATATTGCGTACGTGATATCGTGGCATAGTGCATGTCGCGTCTCATCACCAACAATGAATACTTGCTATGCCTAGTAGTAAACACTTGGTAACCTAGCAACATTAATATAGGTTCAATATTTGTACACAAAATACAAATGAATGTTCTACATTTAGGAGAGCTTAGATTTTCTTTAATTCCATAGCTATTTAGAATTCAATACTTTAATCACTTTATTAATTTAATATTTTAATAGTGAAACCTAATAAAAAAATATAAATCTCATACCTCAATTGCACTTAATCACACCAATTAAAAATGATGAATGGTAAGTGTCCCTTACGCCCAACCATATAAATCACAAGTGTGTACACATGATCTAGTCAAATTCCATGGAACCTTGGGCATCTAGTGCTTTACATAATTATGTTTAATGTTGCTTATCATTGTCTTCCCAATCACCACTTGTATTAATTCAATTAGTATGGTTAAGTATGATTAAGGCATCAGATTTTTGCATTTTTGTTATCATTTATTTATTATTATTAAAAATTAAAAAGTGTAAAGTGATTAACATATTAAATTTAACTAATCAATGAAATTAACAATAATCTATAATATCCTAAATGTAGAGCAGATGGTTCCATGTTTCGTACAAATCCTGAATCTATCCTAATAATGCTAGGTTACTAAGTGTTTACTACTGAGTGTACCAAGTGTTCATTACTAGGATTACTCAAGAGTTAGTCTATTGTGCTTAAATTGGTCATGCTTATGTTGCTATAGAATAAAATATTAAATTCCTAAGTGTAGAAAAATAAAGTGCTTGAAGATAAACTAAGTGCTAATCCAAGTGCTGCAATGAAAAAAATCTTGATTTTATTATTGGCATGCAAAAGTGTCCAAGTACATCTTGCACATAAATAAAACTCTATGCAAACAATTCGATCCATGCTGGTAGCACTTAGAGAGAAATTTGGCTAAGTCCTACAATGAGAAACTGTAAGAGCTTTGTTAAACTACTGATTAAATGATGCCTAAATGTGGATGGTTTGCACATTTATATAAGATTTGGGTAATAGAGTGTCAATGCATATACACTAACACATCCAAGATGCATCAATGTAGCTACTTAAATATGATGATTTATTAGTGACAAATCTCCTAACATCCTAGTTCACATTGGCAAGTTATTCATGCTACTAACAAATGTATTCTAGTAACTACTCTTTCTACTCCTTAGCTTTCTATAGGTGTTGGTTCTTTCATATCAAAGTTAGATTTACCTTGCATGTGTTTTAGAGACCACAGCTAGTAGAATTCATCATTACTTTAGAGAGTGTTGCATCAAAGGTAGCCATTTCTTTAGCATTCTCAACCTCTTAAAGTCTTTATTGAAGTTTTTGGAAAGCTTTATCTTTTGTAATCTTTGGGCAAAGAATGGATAAATTTGATAAGAAGGCTCTCTATTCTTCAATCTCTGCTACTAACCATTGATTGTTGGTGGTAGCTTTCTTAAGTTCTAACTAGATGATTAAGAGGTTGTTCCTTGTCTCTAGCAATTATAACTAGGTTACTAAGATGTCTTCTGAGATGATCTCTAGAATTAGTTTCCTAGTCTTAACTAGTTACTCTAGCACCTTCTTGTGCTCTGTTGTGTCATTACCTTATTTATAGCTTGTGTAGATGTTTGAATGTCTGACATTGAAATAATATTAGAAATAGAGGTTGTAGGAGCACTCAAAGAGTCTCCAATTCTATCCACAACCACCTTTGGTGCTGTCTCTGAGACCTTATGTGGTATAACCAAGACTATTGCACCTTCTCTTTCCTTCAACATGATAGAGAAATTCATTATGTTTCTAGATATTTTAGGAAATGATTATTCCAAAATAGACATAGTGATCTCTTAAGCATTAGAATTTTTATGAATAAGATCCTAGTCTCTTTGTGCATAGAATAGGTGGACTAGGTTGTTCCCTAGTTAACTGATGGTTTTTACGACCTCATTAAGATGGCTCATAACTAGATGGTACATAGAGGACTTACCACCACCTCTAAAAGCTTGTAGTTATTGTTCCCTAAGTTTCCTTAGAGGTTTGGAAAGTACTATAATTTCAATTGTTATCTCTAGTATTGTTGGTGATGGTGTAGGGGGTACTTCCTCTTGGAACTTAATAGGGGATTTATCTTTCATCATCTCCTTTCATGATGTAGCATGAGCCCTACAGACTATATCTTTTGAATGGCAATTTATTCGTTCTCTTTTACAACTTTTTTCAGTAAGGTTGGTAAATGGGAGTGTCTTTTGATCCTTCTCATTGTTCTTGAATCTCTTCACAATCTTCAATAATATGAGCTAAGGAATGTTGACTAGGAATTTATCACTTAGAGCCACACATGCCCTTGTAGAGAATGTTGTATCCTTACTTGGCCTCACTATTGGGTGAAGGTAATAGGATGTGATATTAAAGTATGCATGCTCCACTTTGGTAAGGGTAGCACACTCCTTATGGTTTACTTCATAGTGTTATTATGTCCATTCTTTCCTTACTTCTGCATTTTCCTAGATGGATACTTCTACCAACTTTGCACTAGTATTAGATAATTCAAGAGCCTTAGTGATGGCCTCTATAGAGTAGGAGATAGTAATATCTTTAAACTTTATCATTGCATCTTCTTTGTAGTTCTTCAAAAAAAGGTATGTTTTCCCAAGGTACCATTTATCATTGGTGCAAATGATCTATTAAAGAGTAAAGACCCTTACAACTACATTTAGACCTTCTTTGGTACCAACTCTATGAAAGGTCCAAATTTTATTTCTTGGATAACTATTCCTTGGACATCCTTGCTTCTTACCTTCTCTAGGCAAGCCTCTATGAGAGTGACTTCTAGATTTCACCTAGGTCTTGTAACCTCATCGTGCCTAAACTACTCTATTTTTGTAGTGTAAATCTAATAGACAGATTTTACCTTAGGTTCTTTTCATAATCACCCAATGGCATGTGTCACCTTAGCTACTTGTTCTTGGTGTTATCCTCTTTCTCCTCTCAAGTCTTTTCTCTCTAGGCTGCATTGGCCCTTTTGCTTGTAGTCCCCATTTTGATGCCATTTGCAATGACATGGATAATCTTGGATTAGTTGTGTTAGTTTCATCTCTTAAGCTGAAATATCCTCCAACCATTTTTTTTTTGTTATCAATGGCAGAAGATTGATTATTAAGCTTTTGAATGCGATGAGTAGCTGGCAATCCCTACATCCAACCATATGAATCATCAGCAATTAAATGCAATCTAATCAAATTTTTTTAACTTATTTACCTAAGTGGTTGATATTCCTAGGTAGTTAATTATGTAGTTGTAAGTCTGTATCTTTTCAATCCACACTTGTGTTAATCTGTGTGTATGGTTATGTGTGGTTGAGACATAAGAATTGTATTTTATGCTTTTTATTATTTTTATCTTGCTTGCTAAATGATTAAATGAATCAAGGGTTAATGTTTAAATTAACTACTTCATTAATTAACTTGCAAAACATACAACATCTATTCCTACTTGTCGTACATATCCTAAAACTATATTAATGTTGCTACATTACCAAGTATATACTATTGGGTGCATAGAGTATCCATAGCTTAGATTACCAAGAATTAATATATTATGCTTGAATTGGTTGTACTCACATTACTTATGAATGATAAGATTAATTACTTAAGGATAAAAATGTAATTTGCATATGAAGTAAATTGCTAAAAAGTAGAATTATGGTAGTCTAAGTGTTGCAATGGATAGAAGAAATCTTGATTTTATTGTTGCTGATGCAAAATGTATCTAGGTACAGATGCACTTGAATAAAATGTTGTACAATCAATTAAATCTACACTACAGGCACTCAAAGGGAAAATATTCCAAATTTCATGAAAAGAAACTACAAAAATTTGGCTAACCTATGAACAACAGGTGCCATAAATGCTAGGGGTATGCTAATTTAAATAGGAAATGCCTGCATCAACATTGACATACCTACACCAAAGCATCATAGGATATGTTAATGGGGTTGTGTCAATGGGCATGCATCAACACAACCTATCTTATTGATGCTTCATCAAAGTGGTTGTAGGTGCATAAGAATGTTTTATTTTAAAGTGTTAATTTCAAAAGGTAGTTAGTTGTTAATATTCTACTTTTAATATTATTTTAATACTTGATATACCAAGTGTTAGCAAAATTTGTTAATAAATTTTAATGTTGATGTTCATATTATATCCATTGTATAAGTAGAAGAATTCAAGCAATATGTTCTTGGATACTTCATTTTTATGTACATTAATCATTGTGTAATCTGCTTCCTCATGAACAAGCCAATGGTAAGCCCCTATGTTATATGGTGATTAATGATTCTACATGAGTTTGATTTAATAATGATGAAAAAAAGAAAATTGAGAATGTTATTGCTAATCATTTGTTTTGATTAAGATGAGAAAAGAAGGTCGATGTAGAAATTGTGTTTGATCAATTTATAGGTACGCATCTTTTTGCTAAGGCAACTGAGGTTTCAACACCAATCATCATAAACTGATACAATGAATTTCTCTTCTACCTACTTACATAGGACACCATTGTAGATGGGACCGTAAGAGGAAATAATAATTCCTCCACCAATTCAAACATTACTTGGAGATAGAGGGTAGCCTCTATAAAATTTGCATAGATGACTTTGTATGATGATTTGTACTTGAAAAAGATCAACTACAAGTTCTTTAAGATACTCACAAAAGCCCTTGTGGGGGCCATTATATAGGAAGGAGAATGATTGTTAAATACCTATTTACTAGATACTTTTGACCAATGATCTTTAGGGATGTCCATTATTTCATACATTCATGTAAGTGATGTCAATGAGAGGGAGGGATGAGAACTAGGATGGAAGGTCCCCAATAGTGAATTCAACCACCAGAGCCTTTCAATCTTTATGAAATTAACTTCATGAGATCTATCACTCCCATGTCCAATGGAAACTCTTAAATTATTCTTGCTATTGACTATTATATCAAATGGGTCAAAGTTACAACCATCACTAACTTTACTTTCTCTATTGCAATTTGATTTTTTCAATAGTAAGTGGTAAACAAGTTTGGTGTACCTAGGGTACTAATTTCTAACAATTTAATCCATTTTACTAGTGCTACATTTTGAAAGTTAATATAATGCTTAGGGATGAATCATAAACTCATAATGCCCTATTACCCTCAAGCCAATAGTCAAGTTGAAGTTACCAATAGAGAGAACACAAGAATCCTAATAAGGACCATTAGCAAATATACAAAAGATTGAAGCACTAAACTCAAGGATGTTCTATAGGCTACTCTCCTTATGAGTTAGTGTATGGAAACTTATTGAAACTTTCAATTCAACCTAAACTCTATACACTTGCAATTGCATGTGACCCTGACTTGAACATTGACTTGGTACAAAAGAAATAATTAATGACACTCAACATACTAGATGAGAATCATAGGGTAGCCCTAATTATAAATGAAGTGCACAAGGCATACCCCAAACAACGACATGATGCCTAAATCTCACACATATGCCTTCATGAACTAAGTTCCAAATGATGTGGGAAGGATCGTATATTGTACATTCAACTTTTCCTTCTAGAGTTATGAAAATCTACCATCTAACAAGCCTTCAAAAGCACATGTTGGTCAACATACAACAAGTCAAATTCTTTAAAGACTTTTAAGAAATTAGGACCCACAATAACACCTCAACACAAGGTCAAGCTTGCTTTATTTTCAAAATCTCCTCCTTCCAACTTAGTCATGGGGAATAGGATCATCTAATTTAATACCTTTGAGAGGATGAAATTTTTTTTTTGGTTTAAACTATTTTTCATACAATTTCAATTTTTATTTACATTTTAATTTTCTTATATATTTTACTTTATTTCATATCATTTTGCTTTTTCTTTCTTTTCTACTTAATTTTCCTTTTATAATGACCAATTTTATTCCATTACTATTGTGAATGTTAATAATTACTAAATGAAATTCGCAATATTGTTATTTGTATATATGTGTCAATTTTTCTTTTCAAATTATGCTCTCTACTAACGACTTGTCAGTATATAATGGGATGAGGTAGTGACCTCACAACATCCACCAATTCCATCTGTCTCAATATGAGATCTGCATCATGAGAGCATTATGGTTTTCTCATACTGAAACCAAAAGTAACTTATGATCTCATTACTTAATGAACAAGGGAATAACTAAGTGAGAATGGAAAAGGGTATGGTCTTAAGAAGATTTGTTGGATTCTCTTCTTAACTCCCTTCATGATTCTTCTGATCCCTTAAGAAATGTATCATCACTCCTCTCATAATCCAATAAGGAAGTATTTCTTTATAAAGTGATATTTATAAATTTTTAAAAGAAATAAAAACACACCTCTCCAAAGATCTCTTGGGATACAAGCATTGGTTATGAGGCTAAAAAGACATGTTGCTCATGCCTAAAAGTATCCCTATAACTAATGCTCAAATTTCATCCTTAAAATCTCTAACTACTTCCTTGTTCTCTTTTCTTCTTCTTTTGAAGTGTCAATCATCCCCTCTAATTGTTATAGTCTCATGATGGTAGAAGGAACGAGCTTGGTAATGCAAGGCCATTGCTAATGGTATGGACTTATTTTGAAACCTGAACAAGATGGTATATGGATCATCTTAATCATGCCCTTTACAAGGACCTTTTGCCACAATGATCTAGACAATCATACCCCAATTTCTCTTCAAACCCTTTCTACAACTTCATTTTTCTCACCTCACTACTATGTATTATGGTTTTCTAATAAGTTCAGTTTTGTAGATTGCACAACCGTAAGACAATAGTTATATGGGTATGATGTTTAACTTAGATTACCATTAAATTTCCAAGGTACCCAAAAACTATTTGTGATATGGTTATGTAAGCATGGTTTTTGGACGATAGCCTACTTTGGAAAGGATCCACTTGCATAACTCTTAGACCATCTAGTTTAAACTCCTTTACCATATGCCTTGATTCAATTGACTGCAACCTTGGTGATTTGCATTA
The DNA here is from genome assembly GCA_015680685.1 of Gnetum montanum. Lineage (NCBI taxonomy): Eukaryota > Viridiplantae > Streptophyta > Gnetopsida > Gnetales > Gnetaceae > Gnetum > Gnetum montanum. The sequence goes on along the minus strand of MNCI01012431.1, from coordinate 246,984 downwards.
TCCAAGTTTATCCATTTTTTTGTCTAGTTTTCTCATATTTTATTATGGCTTTGTTTTGGAAACATGTTCAAATTAAGCATCTACAAGCTTGTTTTACTTCAATTCTTGTTTACAAATCTAATAATGAAATGGGTTGTTTGCCTTCTTTTCATTCATTTTGGGTTTTATTTGGCTCTCATGTCATTCCCAAAATTTACCCAAAATCCTTAGTTTCTTAAGTGAAAATTTATGTGCAAATAGTTGCATCAATGCATTACCATTGATACAGTCTATTATGTCAATGCATTTCCATCAACGTAGCATAAAAAAACTATATATACATGTGACACTTAACACCAAATTTACATTTTGTTTCAAATGTGAAGGTAATTGTTTTGATTTTCAAGCCCAAAATCTTCTAGAAGCCATACCTTCCTCACAATATATCTAATTTGATCCATATGTTAACCCTTGAGCTTCCAAAGGTATGCTCTACATCATGTGGGCATCAACGCTCAAATTTTCCAATAAATTTTACTAAAACCCTACAAATTAGACATTAAACTAATATTAAAATAATTTTAAAAAGATAAAATACCATCACCTAACTATCTTTGAAACTAATACTTTAAAATAAAACATTCCTGTGCACATACAACCACTTGAAAGCTTAATAGTCAATCATCTACCATTGATAATCAAAAAAATGATTGGAGGGTATTTAGGCTTAAGAGATGAAACTAATAAAATTAATCTAGGGTTATCTATGTGATTGAAAATGGCACCAAAAAGGGAATTACAAGCAAGAGGACCATTGTAGCCAATAGAGAAAAGACTAAAGGGTGAAAGAGGATAGCACTAACAAAAAACACAACAACAAGAACAAACAACCAAGATGACACATGTCATCAAGCCATTACAAGAAGAGCTTGAAGTGCAATCTATTTGTCATATTTCCATCCTAGAAATATGGGAATTGAGGTAGGATGAGATCATAAGATCTAGGCCAGATATAGAAGTCACCCTCATGTGGGCTTGCTTGGAGAAGATGAGAAGTAAAGAGGTCCAAGGAACAATTCTTCAAGAACTAAAATTTGAATCTCTCTTAGAGTTGGAACCAAAGGAGATTCAAATTCACTTACAAGGATTTTTGCTATGGTCCACCATTTCCACTAGTGGGGAATGGTATCTTGGGGAAACATACCTCTTCTAGAAAAATTACTAAGGAGATGTAATCGTAATGATCAAATCTATTGTCATATTTTACTTTGTGGTCACTATATCCATATAGAAAACTAGAGTAGCTATGTCCTACAATGGTGTCCAATACTTGCTTCACAAATGATAAGGGAAAATGGTCTTTGAAAATGGCCATGTTTAGTAGCCTGAAATCTATGTAGATTTTTCATAGCCCTTCATTCTTTAGGATAATGACAAGTGGGCTCACCCACTTACTATATACCACAAGATTGATGAATCCAACCTTGAGGAGCTTCTCTACCTCCTTTTTAATAACTTGTTTAAACTTTTCATTCAACCTTCTTTGTGGTTGTCTCTTGGACTTGATGTCAAAGTTTACATAGATTCAATAATGTCATATTCATGGGTCTATCCTTGTTATCTCATCATATAACCAAGTTGATGAGCGATAAGGTGCCCCTATGCCCAACCATACAAATCACTAAGGCGTTACACATGATCCGGTCGAATTCTATGGACCTATAGTTATCTCATACACTAGTTCTTCTAGGAAGTGAAATGGCATTAAGAACATTTGTTGTCTTCCCAACTACACTTATGAGACTCAAAGGTATGGTTTAAGTGTAATTAAGGTATATGAATTTCTATCATTTTATATTTTATGGATGTAATCACTTACAAAAAGAATAAGGGTAGAGTAGATTGAAAACTAATGTCTATTGTCTATCTAGCCTGACATAAGTAATCACCCCACTTTCTTGAACACATCCTAAAAAAATATAGCACTACTAGGCTACCAAACATTAAGTGTTGTTGGGTTACCAAGTACTATATGAATGCTCGAAGTGGTCATGCTCATGTTCATTAATTGCTGAAAATAAATTGCTTAATCAAATGCATTAAAGTAAAGAATAAGAAAGTAAAATGCAATAAGGAAAATATTAAGCTATTCTCAATGCTACAAGGATTGTCCAAAGAGTTTGTTTTATTCTTGTCACACTACTATGCTCAGGTATATTAGTGCTCAAACAAAGAATTGTACACACTTTGGACTCCTTCTGTGGGCACTCAAAAAATATTCTAACTCTAAGGGAAATAAACTATAGGAGCTTTGCTACCTTTCTTGAAAACTAAAACTAAAACTATTCAAAACTAACTCAAAATAGGAGCCCAAGAACGATATTTATAGACTTGGGAAATATACCCTAACGTTGAATCTAGGCCCTGACATTATGTACACAATGTCACAACCCCGATGTCATGTACCTAATGTCATGGTTGACATAAAACAATGATTCATCATACCCCCACAACTAAATGAAAACTCATCCTCAAGTGAAGAAGATGAGGAACAAGTTTTTTACAATACAACATATTGGGTAGGTATGGGATTATTAACTAACATGGTGGACTGACTTAGATGAAACAAACATGCAAACTCTAAGTGCCAAAATGTATGGGATTACAATTTTTACAACATTGGGTGTTCATGAGAAGAGGAGTGAACACCCTAGAGAATATTGAAATCTAACATCTCTTTGGCAATAGAAGAATGAGAGAGAGAAAGAGAGAGAGAGAGAGAGAGAGAGAGAGAGGAGATTCAACAATCATGAACAATCCTCATTGTGTGGTCCTATTGCATCATCCTTGGTGAAGATAGTCCCACTTCTAGTCCATACTCCCCACTGCAATCACATTAGGATCATGAATTAGTATGTAATGCATGACACATAATGATTAAATTCCTTGTCTTGTTGGTGGTTACACTCAGCTAAGTTGTGATTGTGGTAGGTTGGTTTCTTTGATAGTGTTAGTGGGAAGGTCAACAGGTAGGATAAAATAAAGTAAGTGGTCCACTAAATTTGAAAAGGTTTAATACAAGGAAATGTTTGAAGAAGATATAAGAATTCACAATAATGAAAAGGAGAATTCATTGAAAATTTTTGTGAAGATGTGTACAATTGGATGTCATTAATGGGATAAATAGAAAGAATTTGATTGTAAAAATGTCTAAGGGTAAAGAACCTAACTAACCCAACCAAAAAATATGCAAGTGGGTCCTCCCCAAAGTAGTCACAGGCCTTTTATGCCCTTTCACAACTTCAAACCAAAGAGTCTATGGGCTCTATGGATGATTAATGGTTATAGAAGGTTAAATACAAAAACCTAAAAGTAACTAACTAAAAATTCCAACACATCAAACCAGGACATCAAACAAAAACATGAAACCAGTAGTGAGGTGGAGCATGGAATGCATAAATGGATAAAAGAGAGAGGGTGGAATGGAGTTCCTAATTACGGCCACATGAAGTCCCTTATAGCTTTTTGGTTAAATGACTTGATAGGATCCATCCTTAGTCTAGACAAAAACCAACCACTTTTAGTGACTTTGCATTGACATTCTACGACCAATCCATTCCCTAAGACAAAAGAGTGCTCCCATAGAACAACCACCATTCTAAATTAGGGAAGAACTAGGAAGTGAGAAAGGGCCTTAATTAGAGGAGACAAGTCCCATAACTAGTTCTTGTAGCCCATTTATTCAATCTAAGGGATGTTCTTTGAATTCCCATTGTTTCTTTTTTCTTTTTTCTGAAATGGGAACCACACCATGCAAAAACACATGCATTTATTTTGTTTAAGGGATGTGCTTTGAATCCTCATCTTCTTTCTTCTTTTTCTTTTTCTTTTTCTTTTAATGAGAGCCACACAATGCAAGGACTTATTCAAGTTCCTTTAGTGATTGGCATGGAATAGTAAGAAATTCATGCAAACACACATGCACCTAGGAAAATAGAAAAGCACAAAGCATACTGAATCCCCTTGAAGCCATACCTTGTTCAAACCTTTGAATCCTTCCCAATTCTAGAAACTACCAAAGTCACAAATTTATTGAAGTTTTATTAGTGAAAAAGGAATTGCATGTTTCCAAAAAAAGGAAAACCATAGAGTGTGTGGATGGATGGATGTTGTGGACTCACTTCTTATTACATGAAAAATAAAAAATGTCCTAATTATCCATAATGAAATTCAAAGCTAGAAACTAGACACCAACAATTAAATAACAAAAATAGTACATACCACCAATAAGTAACACATTACCAATGTACCTGGCACTTATTAACAAAAAGTATGAAAATCATACAAAATAAAAGAAAATATAAAAGAAAGTATAAATTATTCTAGAAATATCAAATGTACTAACAATGGTGTGAAACAAAAAGTAGAAAAGATTAATAACATAAAAACAAAAAGATGTAAAACAAAGAACATGTAAAACAAAAAGTTGTAAAATGAAAAATGTGTAACCAAAAAAGTTAAAAAACTAAATGGTTAACATGGTTGGCCATCTCCCCCATGACTAAGTTGAAAGGAGGAGATCTAAAATATGGTGCATGGTTGTCGATCAGATGAGGTGCTAGTTGAGTTAGCTAGCATATGCTCATGGAAAGGCTTAATTTGTTGGATGTTGACCATTTGTTTCTTGTTTGGACTCTCAAGTTTATAAATCATCGTGACCCCTAAAGGAAAAGTCTCGTAAATGATATAAGGTCCTTCTGACAACATCTAAAACTTAGTTTGTTAAAGTACATGTGTGGGATTCTAGTAAAGAACCTTATCTCCTAGTTGAAATTTAACTTTTCTAATTTTTAGGTCATGATGCTTTTTATTATAATCCTTGTGCAACTCATTAGATGATAAGGCCACTAATTAATTTTTTCTAGCAGGTTAAGATTCATTAGTCTTTCATTTTGGGCTAGACTTACATCAAGGTCAGGCTCACAAGCCATTGAAAGTGTATAGAGTTCAAATTGAATAGGAAGTGTTGGTAGTTTTTCATACACAAGCTCATAGGGGGAGTAGCCTATAGGAAGTTTCCAAGTTGAGCAGTAGGCCCAAAGGGCATCCTTGAGTTTTGTGCTCCAATCCTTTCTATACTTCTTAACAGTTCTTATTAGTATTCTTGTGATTTCCCTATTCATGACCTCAGCTCAACCATTAGCTTAGGGATGGTAAGGTGTTGTGAGTTTGTGTTCAACCCCTAAGCATTGCATGAGCTTTCAAAAAGTAGTTCTTGTAAAATGATTTCCATTGTCATAAATTAATGCACATGGCACACCAAACCTATTTACAACATTTTTTTATACAAACCAAGTAGTAGTAGAATATGTACAGTCAATGACAGTAGTTGCTTCTACCCATTTCGTACAATAGTCAATAGTGACTATGATGTACACCTTTCAATTTGACATGGGCATGATCGGACACATGAAATCAATGCCCCAAATGTTGAATGGTTCTAATGGTTGAATTCATTGCTAAGGTTCCTCCATTCAAGTAGTCATTCCACCATCCTATTGGCATCATTCACAAGAGCAAATGAAATGATGAGCATCCCTGAAGAGTGTTGGCCAACAGTACCCTACCATTAGGATTTTAATGATTGTGCATCTCCCAACATAATGTCTTCCACAAGGACCTTCATTAGAGTTGATCAGCATCAAGGACACACCAATGAACCAAGCCATTGGCACACACCTTGTAGAGGTGTCTGTTGATCTCCATGAAGTGCTTTACCTAGTGAAGAAACTATTATTTCCTCTGATGGTCCAACCCTTGTGGCATCTCCTAAGTGAGAAGATAGGTGAGAATGTTATCATACCATTTTGGTTCATTGAAAATTTTTTTAGATATTATTCTAGAAAAGAGGAGTTCATTAGGAAATGTATCAGATAATGGGCTTTCTTCCTCTTTGTCATCCCATCACAACCGAGACAAGTGATTAGTGACCACATTCTCAATGCCCTTTTGATCTACCATTGCAAGATCAAATTCCTACAAGATCACTAGCTACCATATGACACAGGTGCTCATCATTCACTTGTTCATTAGGAAGTGGATGGCACTATGACCTATGTGCACAAACACTTTGTATCCAAGCACATAATGCCTAAACTTCTCTAGAGCAAACACCGTTGCCATCAATTCTTTTTCTGTAGTGGTGTAGTTCAATTGTGCACCCACAATGCTTCGATTGGCATAGTTGATGTAGTATGGACATTTTTTGTCATCTAATTGCATCAACACAGCTCCCAAAGCATAATTTGATGCATCCATCATGATGTGAAATGGTTTGGACCAATTAGGTTCTTGTAAAATTGGAGTTTCCACAAGCCTTTCTTTCAATTGCTAGAACACTTATTCACATTCTCAGGTCCAGACAAAAAGAGTATCTTTCTGTGTTAGTTTAACCAATAGTTTTGCGATATTAGAGAAATTCTCTATGAATCACTAGTAGTAGCCAATGTGTCCAAGGAATGACCAACATCTTTAACTGTTTCCAACTAGTGGGTTATTCCTTGGATGACCCTAATTTCTTCAAGGTCCACCTTAATTCTTGCTTGCAATATTTTGTACCAACACTTCCTATTCAATTTGAACTTTGTACACATTCAATAGCCTACGACCTTGACCTTTATTTGAGTTTAGCACAAAAAGAAAGACTAATGAATCTCAACCTGCTAGATGAAAAATGATTGGTATTCCTATCATCTAACGAGTTGCACAAGGGCTACAACAAAAAGCATCATGATCTTAAAATCAAAAAAGTCAAATTTCAACCAAGAGATAAGGTTCTCTATTAGAACCCCACACATGTACCTCAATGAACTAAGTTCCCAATTTTGTGGTAAGGATCTTATCGCATTTAGGAAACTTTTTCTTCTAGGCCCATGATGATCTCCAAATTTGAGAGCCTAGACAAGAAATAGCTAGTTAACATCCAACAAATCAAACCTTTCCATGAGCATAAGCCAAAAAATACAACAAATGCCTTAACGAATGAACAACCATGCTTTATATTTCAGATCTCCTCTTTTCAACTTAGTCATGGAGGAGATGGCCACCCATGCTAACCATATAAGTGGCTCCTCAATTTTTCAACTTTTTTGTTTTACACATTTTTTCTCTTACAATTTTTTTTACACGTTCTTTATTTTACATCTTCTTCTAAATTTTCATCTTATTAATCTCTTCGAATTTTTGTTTTACACCATCATTAGTACATTTGCTATTTCTTGAATATTTTACACTTTCTTTTATATTTTATTTTATTTTATTTTTTTGTGTGATTTTCTAACATTTTTTTAATAAGTGCCAAGTACAATGATAATGTGTTGCATGATGGTGGTATGTACTATGTTGTTATTTGGTTGTTGGTGTTTTTTTTTTTTTTGGCTTTGAATTTAGTTATGGATAATTAGGACATGGTTTCTTTTCTATGTAATACGTAGTGAGTCCACAACATCCACCCATCCACAAACTTTATGATTTTTCTTGTTCTGGAAACATGCAGTTCCTTTCTCATTAACAAAGCTTTAACATATTTGTGGCTTTGGTAGTTTCAGAAATTGGAAAAGATTCAAAGGTTTGAGTAGGGTGTGGCTTCAAGGGGATAGATGAACCCCACCTTGAGAAGTTGCTCGATTTCCTCCTTGATGATTTGCTTCAACTTGGGGTTCAATCGCCTTTGTGGCTATCATTTTGGCTTCATGGATAGGTTGGTGTAAATGCAATGCTAACATATCCTAGGATCAATACTTGTGAGTTTAGGATATGACCAAGCAAAAGCTACTAAACATCTTCCAACTACCTTTAACAACATCTCTTTCTATTTTGGAGAAAGCCTTACATTGATTATAACTAACTTCTTATTTTTCCAAAATACATATTCCATTCTAGCTTGTAGCATTTTCAATTCAAGGGGCTATTGCTTGAAGTTCTCAGGAATTTTCAACTCTTCCTAATAGGTATCATCATTTGTGTCATTAGAGAGTTGGTGATGAACTTACTCTAGTTCATCCATGCTTGTGACATATTCATATGTTAGGCTCTTAGCTAGTTCCATGCACAGTGTGTTTCTTTCTGAATCAGCAGTTAGACACTAGGTGCCCCCTTGTTTGGTGGTTGCTACGTATAAACACCTTTGAATTTCTATTTCTAGTGCACACTACTTACATGCAAAGATGGATGCTTACTTGATGGTCCAAAATTTCTACACATAATTACACTTGTTAGCACTGTACGCAATGCATGGAACTCTCTTCTTCTGGATCTTTCCAAATGCATTTTCTTTAGAGATTTCTAGGGAAAGATCTCTGATGCCCATTTTTACATCTACAGTGCTTAGCCAGCTCTTCCCATTATGATTAGAAAGTTCCCTTTGCAATTCTCCACTTTGATTACTAGGAAGTTGATAGGATAAGACCACTCATAGACAGTGGTCATAATGTCTTCTACTAGTCCCAATGGAATAATAATGGACTGATCTACCAATTCTAATTTGATGTTGCTCTTCTTAAGAGGAGGCAATTTCTAGGTAGTGTACATCTCATGAGAAATCAAATTAACACCAGAACCTAAATCAAGAAGAGCCTTGCATGGTTTGTTTGTAGTAATTTGTAAATAAATTAGAGGACTTATAGGATTAGCTAATTTCCTAGAAAGGTTTCCTACATGGATCCAATTAGACATGGTGTGAGTAAGTATTACGGTATGAATCCTGGGCAAATTTTGGTTTGAAGGAAGCTCGAAGGAATTTGATATGGAGGAAGAGACAAGAGCAAGGTTGTCAACTGTAGGTGTAGGTGAAGGCTTAAATGGACTATAGGATCGAAAGAAAGGTATTTTCCTTGATTAGGCATTCAACCCCTCCAATTGATGATTAGGTTGCAAATTAATAACCCTGATAACATTGTGTTATGACGGTTAAGTGGGTAGTTCACCCTACATTATTGGAGAAGGTGGTAGCTAGGCAATTGGAGGAGGAGTGTGTGTAGGAATAGGAGGAGGATAAGGATAGGGGGTAGCATCCCTTCTTTCATGTAGAGATGGATTTTGATAATAGTCAAAAGGGTGGTAGTAAGGATGAATATTAGAAACATGATTATAAGAGTTACATGGAGACATGAGCTGTTGAACCATATGGATTAGGCTATCGGTAAGGGTATTATTGCATTGGCAGTGCAAGCATCCATGATTGTGGTTGCCACCATTGTTGGTACTATTCATATGATTTTGGTGGAGCTTCGCTTGGATAATACAATTGTTGCTAGTGAAACTACTTAAAATTACCTTGCAAATAAGGAAACCTCTTGGATGTTTACCTTTATGTAAGTTGTGGATGTAAGGCATACATCCTAGACTCCTGAAGATGTGATACAATGGGGCAACATCCCTTAGGATGTTCATATTAGCAAAAATCACATCCATGATCATTATCTAATTCACTATTTGTAACCTCTTCTATTGCAGCAATTTTTCCCTTACCTTTGTAATATGCATGTTCAACTTCTTTGCACCTCTTGCGCTCACGATCACTACCTTGTTCTCAGGACTCTTCAGCAATTTTGAGAACAACTTGAAATTTGCTATCCATGGAGTCTCTTAACTGTTCAACCTTAGTTGTAATTTTAGATTTGAATTATTGAAGTGGCAAGGCTTTTTTGTGCTTCCCCTTATTAAATACCGATTCATCCTCACTATCACAGAATCGAACGTCCTACTTGTGAATGGAAGGATTGCGAGTGTACTCCTCTACATTTTCTCTTTTTCTTAGTTTACCCTCCTCTTTGGTGACCTGCTCTATTAACCTTTGTACTTAACAGGTAATTAGTTTTGACAATCACCCTTCGGCATAGACACTAAGGGTTTTCTTTGTCTCATTATGAAGCTCATTTACAATATGGTGGAGTTAAGCCAATTGAGAATAACCATGGCTAGGGCATTTGTGCATCAAGGCATAATATCAGCCAATGGTGCAATCCAAGGGTCCGTGTGCTCCTTGTTTCCACCCTTGAATTTGCTTCTTTAAGTTGGACACCTGGGAGTACGTGTGATACTTATCATTGAACATTTCAAGCATGGTACTCCATCTTCTAATAGATTCTAGTTCTAAGGACTGGTACTAGTTCTTTGCTTCTTTGATGAGTGTCTTGGGAAACAACTTCAGTTTCTACCATTCATTCTCTATGTTTTGAAAGGCACATGAATCTTGGAAAGGTTGAAGATGATTTTATAGATTAAAGTTACATCCTCCTTCAAATCAAGGAATATTGTTCATGTCTAAATGTTTGATTCGACTATCTTTCACATGCCTTGTTGGAATTTTGACTACCTTTATGATGTTAAGCATACTTCAAGTAGTAAATAGAGGCTCATCAAGGTCTTGATCATGGTGCCTATGATGACCTCTACTACCCCTTCATTCATGGCGATGTGCCTCTCTTGAACATCTACATCCTTGATCTTGCCTGTCTCGATGGTTCCTTTGGTCATTTCGATCCTGTCAATCATTTCGTTCATTTCAGTTACCTCCATCATGATCTTGCCTTCTATGTTCATAGTTGGAACTAGAAGAAGATGATGATGATGATGATGAAAGGGAAAAGGAAGGAGAACTAGCACTATCACAATGCCTGCTACTGCCTCTTCGGTGATTGTGACCATGATCACAATCATGCTTCTTGCTGGAATCCCTATTTTGACTTGCCCCTCCAGATCCTACTTTACCATTGGATCCCTTGTTACTAGAATCAAGATTGTGAACTTTGGAGGGAAAATTTTGGTTTTGACCTTCATCATCGAAGTTAAAGAGAGAAGCATCATTGATTGGAAGATCTCCACTAGCTTGTTGGTATAATGGGAATGGAAAATCATTAAGTCTTTTTCCCTTCGAAAGTTCATAGTGCTACTCCAGCTGTAGATCTCATAGGCACTATTCTTCAATGGGATGATAATCCCTAGCATTGACATCTTCCATGATATATTCCCCATGGCACTCTTGAAGACCACATCATGCACGCATTTGATAAAGCATTGCAGGAGCAACATGATTGGGTGGCAACACAATGTTGCCCTTCATGTCATGCCACCGCAGTTGTTCATCTTGTTGTAAGATGAAGGTAAAGCTCAACACATACTCATCAGGATGAGTATATGTAATTTAGTATTGTTGAGGATTTGATGGATAAGTGTTATTAGGCTTGGGTAGAGAAACACTCCTATGAAAAGAAGACATTGTCAATAAATGAAACAAAAATCACAGTGTGCTCTGAGAACTTGATGTAGTAATTGTAACATAAGATATGACTCTTAGGTTCATTCCAATAATTTAAATACTTTTACTGGATCCTAGATAGCATACAAAACAACAAAAAGATCCTTGGCAGTGGCACCAATGATGAGCGATAAGGTACCCCTGTGCCCAACCATACAAATCACTAAGGCATTACATGTGATCTAGTCGAATTCCATGGACCTATAGTTATCTCATACACTAGTTCCTCTAGGAAGTGAAATGGTATTAAGAACGTTCTTTGTCTTCCCAACTACACTTGTGTAATTGAGATATATGAATTTTTGTCGTTTTATATTTTATGGATGTAATCATCTACAACAAGAATAAGGGTAGAGTAGATTGAAAACCAATGTCTATTGCCTATCTAGCCTAACACAAGTAACCACCCCACTTTCTTGAACACATATAGCATTGTTGGGCTATATGTGCTCATTAATTGTTGAAAATAAATTGCTTAATCAAATGCATTAAAGTAAAGAACAAGAAAGTAAAATGAAATAGGAAAAATATTAAGCTATTCTCAATGCTACAAGGATTGTCAAAAGAGTTCATTTTATTCCCATCACATTGTTGTGCTCAGGTACATTAATGCTTGAACAAAGAACTGTACACACTTTGGACTCCTTCTGCGGGCGCTCAGAAAATATTCTAGCTTTAAGGGAAATAAACTGCAAGAGCTTCGCTACCTTGCTTGAAAACTAAAACTAAAACTATTCAAAACTAACTCAATACAGAAGCCTGAGTGCAGTATTTATAGACTTGGGGAATATACCTCAATGTTGGATCTAGGCCCCAACATCATGTACACAACATCATGGCTGACATAAAATAGTGATTCATCATAAGTCAAGGTTGATGGCCATAGGTTAACTAATTTTAGTAATTTGTCCTTATGTTCCTTAGTAGTTTATAATTACTAGTTTTTCATTATTTAAGAAGACATAATCTAAAGATTCTTATAATGTTTTCAACTTTATGGGTTCTGGTTCAAAAGTTTCTAGAGCCTCCAACTTTTCCCAATCTACTCTAATTCCTTTCTATTTTTAGCTTATAAGAGTTGGTACTTGATTTACTCCATTTCATCCATCTTATCTAGGTATGCACTTGTGAGGATCTCTACTAGCTCCATGCACATTATAGAACCAGAGCTATTACCTATAGTCAACCACTGGGTGCCTTCTATTTTGTAGTTGTTGCATATGGTCACCTTTGAATGCTAGTGGATTTAACA
>MNCI01012431.1:157507-209605 GCA_015680685.1 Gnetum montanum | reverse complement strand
TTCTTATACCAATACATAAAGCTTCATACTCAACTTTGTTGTTTGTACAAGGGAAAGATAGATGAATTTCTTTGAGAATTTTAGGTGAATCATTTCTTAATATAACTATACCGACTCCTGCACCTTTTGAATTACATGAACCATCAAAGTATAAATCCCATTTATTCTCATTCTTTGATTGTTCTTTTTTAGAACTATAGTTTTCTTGGAGTGTACAAATTTTGTTTTCATCACCTCCTTTTTTAGCCATTTTACTTCTTCCATTTCAAGTGATGTTATCAATCATCAAAGGTTCACTATAGATGTATATCTAATTTGGTTCTTATTTCCAAGGTAACCACATGTGAGAGGAATCTATGGATATGTAACCTAAAAAGTTATTGCTCCAACTTCTACTCAATAAGAGACTATGCGAATCTGGTATACCTGCCACTTGAATAGTTACTCTACTTCTCATGTAGGGTTTAGAAGAAATTTTCAATAGAACATTTGGTATTTGACCCACAATCTTCACTCTAGTTTTATGCACTTGAACAATCTTTTTATTTGATTTTTCAGGAATCAAACCGAGTTTCTTACATATAGACAATGGCATTATAGTAGACGTAGCTCCAAAATCAATCAAACAATTATGTAAGTATTTATCCTTTAATTTCATTGTTAAAAGAAAAGGAGAAGCTTCCTTATCATAGAAGGTCTTTAATTTCTCATCATTATTAGACACATAACTTAACTCTGATTCTCTAACTTTCCTTTTATCTTTAATGAACTCTAAAGCCTTTCTTTGCTGATATCCTAGTTGAAGCAACTGATAAAAGCTAATATTGGTCTTGACGTGTTTAAGGTCTTCAATCAAATCATACTCTCCATCACCAATAAAGCTTGGTTTCATTATCCATTTATTAAAAGACTGATTTGGAGTGCTTTACCCTACTTGATTATCTTTACCTTTATTCTTATCTCTTCTATTTGGTTCAAAAGCTTTTCTCTTAGTAGATGGATCAGTAATAACATTTGAGGGTCTAGAAGTAGTTAATATTTCCTTAGATTGGAGATTATATCCATTTTCCTCATTGTTATTACATTCTTCATCTAAAGACATTTCTTCTTCAGAACTTGATAGAGAAAAAGTATCGCGAGATCCATTGCTAGAAGATTTACTTGCATAATGAACACTAGATAACTCATTATTAGATTCAATATCAAGAAATTTGGACATAATAAGGTCACTTTCATCCTCATCTTCTACTAACTTAGTGTCTTGATGTTTATGCTTTCTATTTTTCCTTTCTTCCTTGATATTAACTCTTACCAAGGCTTTTTCAAGCTTCACTATTTTGTTAGACATATCTCTCATTAATTGTCCTTTTTCATATTCTACTCTTTCATGTTATTTCTCTATATTAACTTGAGATGGACCTAGTGAAGCTTTGAATTGAGCAAAATCTTACATAGGAATCATAACTCTTTCTTCTCTTTTTCGAATTGCAATATTTTATTCAGGATTCAAGTTCAACTATTTTTCTAACTGTATAGCTTCACTAAAGTAGTCATTTAGTGTAGTTAAGTTTGGAGTTCTCCTTAACCAAATTGAAATGTTGGGGTTGAGAACTTTATGATAAGTTTCATTAAGTATTTCTTCTAATGGCCTATATTGTCTTTGAAAGAGTCCACAAATTCGTTGAAACTTGATGTTAAAATCTCTAATTGACTCTTTAACTCCTTTCTTAGATTGTATCAACCCATAGTATAGTTGTTTTTTATCTAATTAATTACCAAATTGGACTAAGAAAAGGTTCTTCATGTCATCCCAACTTGTAATACTATTACTTGGTAAGTTTGAATACCAAATCTGAGCCATATCCTTTAAATTTGATACAGACAACCTACAAGCTTGATCTTGATGTTGGATATTTGCATGAGCTAAAGCTAACTCAAACATGTGAATATATTCTTTAGCTAAATAAGATTTTATAGGAATGAAAGGCTCAGGAAAATATTTATAAATTACCTTAGGAATATCATTGTAATTTTGAAATCCTAATGGTGTAACTCCTTGCCAAGGATTTGCCATCCTATTCCTTTGGATAATTGAACTCTTAAACTTTAGAGATCTTCTCTTATGAATCGATAAACCAGATATAATGGGTGATCTTCTAGTTTTAACTCCACTACTTGTTCCCAATTCAAAAACTTCCTTTTGTTCTTCTTCTGATGAAGAATCAGTCTTAGAATCTAGAATATCTTTTGAAACTTTTAAATTTTCCAAACTATTAATCTTCTTGGTCATGAACTAAAAAGAGTATCTAATTTCTTAAGCCTTTATAGTAACAAAGAATTATTGATGTGCTAAAATTATAAGGCTTATGAACTTAGAGGCTAAATTTTTAGCCCTCCTTCTAACGCCAAAAGAACTGTTGGTGATTGTTTGGGATGCGACCGCCAACGAGTGTCCGCGAACAGGATTTAGGTGCTTGCTGGTCTTTTGGCAACACTAAGGCCCAAATACCTCCAAATAGACTCAGTAGTTAATGTGAGTATGTGTGTGTGCTGTTGCGGTGTGTAGTTGTAAAACATGAAATGATTGGGTTGTGTGTGAAACTACAAATGACTTATCTTAAAGAGATTCAGCCAACTTTGCCAAGTACAGTGAGTTATTGAGATTTCCTATTTTGTTCAATTGCCTAGTCTATGCGGTTCTTATAATACCTATTTGTAACAAATAAATTTTTGCAAAAAAATTTGAGCACAACTCCGTGAATCCACTTCTAATTTTCCCTAGAGAAAGAGATAGTTCCATAAGAAAATTAGAAATAGAGTAAGATTTAATGGAAATAGACAGAAAAGAAAGCAAATTTGTGTAGACCTAAAATGTTTAAACAAGGTAAAATGATACGAGTAAACACTTTGCAATAAAGCTATCCCAAATTCAATAACTATGAATTGTTCAAACTTCCAAGGTTCAAATAAGCAATTTCTTCAAGACAATCCTACTATGCTACCCAAAAATTTGTTGCGTAAACTATCACGTATGAGACTCTATTTTAGCTAGATAACGAATGTCAACAATTGCATTCAACAAGAACCTTCAAAAGATTTGACAATTTCTGATTGAAATACCATGGAGATTCACTTTAAAGATAAAAGAAGCTATTCTGGTCCTATCAAAATACCAAACATTTTCTAAACCGTCTTGACTATTGAATCGTTCAATAGCTTGACTATAAGTAGAGGCTCTCTTACAACAATCTCAATAGCAGTTCTTATACATTGCATAATAATCAAATTCACTACTAAAATGCTCTTAAGGCTTTCAAACACAAGCGCTTCTATGGAAAAATTTTAATAGAAATCTTCTATAGTTCAATAAGAACAATAAGAGCAATTTAAAAATCCCAAAATTACTTGCCAAGAATGATACTATGTAAACCACTAGCTAAACAATTTAAAAAATAAATAAAAAACAATAAGCACAACTCACAGGACTATGACAAAAGGCTGAAAACTTTTCTTTAGCAAATCATCTTACAAGCAATCCCTCATAATTTCTTTTTTACAATGCTCTTCCCAAGACCCAAAATGTGTCTCCAGGTGAAAGCTAGTAATCCCAGAAGTGTTTTTTTCCCTTGGCCCCTCAAGCCTTTTTCTAGGGTTCAAACGTAGTTAGATATTCCAAAATATCTTTGCTAACTTCTCTCCCAAGTAAGGAAGTTATAACTTGCCTAAAAACTTAGGAGACATTTCTTGCCCAACAAGTTAGGAAGTTAGGAGAAAATCATGCTAATATTGGCATGTGTCTTTTACAAATATCTTTTTCATAAGTCACCATTTAAAAAAAATAAAGCCAAGGTCTTCATACTCTAAGAGCTTCATACAATTGTCATTTTTTTTATTTTAGGATTTTAATTACCCACCATGTATAAAGCCTTAGTAATTCACTTGGGATAATTAAATTAAGGCTAGGTCTTTAACAAGCACTCCATACCATATGTGAGAAATTGCTAAAATTATTATTTTGCCATCGCACCATATGAAATTGAAATTTTATTTTTGTGACTTCAATTCTGTGCATTCGGGTTTTGTATTTGTGTTCAACGATGACGGTTTCTTCTAAATAAACTGCAACTCTGATTTATCAGCATCGTTAAAACATCTCATGGTTCTGCTGATTTAGTAATGCACTTGTCTTGTTATGTCTTTGTGTCTTTGTCCCCACATTCAATGGATTGGTACGGTGATGCCGAATGTGTTGGCATTGGTCACTACTATTGTTTTTGGTAATTTCTGATTACAGGTTCCAGGAGCAAATGATAATTGTGATTTACATTTCTAACTATCTAAAATCTTTGAACTGAGTTCCTAGTAGCGATGCCATTTCTATTTTCATTATTGTCAATGGAATGAACTTTGTCCGTTTCTGTTCGTATTACTCAAGGCACTCCTGGCTGCAGTGGAGCCATGGGCACATAAGTACAAAATTTGCTGAGTTACGCTGAATAGCGTAGAGGGATAGGGTTTGGTGGCACGTAGAATAGCGTAGAGACCAGTAGGGTTTGGTGTCACGCAAAATAGCGCAGAGGCCGGTACGGGCCGGACCTTCATTTGACCGCACCTTAGCCATACAAGCTGTACAGAATCCTTTGCGCGACCATGCAGGAAGAAGATGAGGACGACAAAGATGATAGGCTGTTAGTTGCAATTGCTGTTCCAATTTTTACCTCTATGTTCTTACATTAATTTCTTATTTAAGCAGTGCAGATATAAACTTGGTCGCCGTATGAAAGTCTTCTGAGCATGGAATTCTATTACAACTATGAAATTTGAGATGATCCATAGGAGAAATAATTTTACTCTACACCATTGGACTGCTGAATTTGTGTTGCTGCAAAGATATGCTTTCCCGAAATAAAATGGATACAAAACCAATTTTACTTGAGATGCTCTTTGATTTGCTACATATTCATATCATATAAATGATATATATATAAATTGGACTTCCTCGATAATCCCGCTAGACTTTGGTTATGGAAAGCAGGCATTGAGATTATCAAGATATTCATTTGTAAAGCCCAGTGTATCATAATATATATATATTTTTGCCCTGTAAAATGCAATGCTCATAGATTTATAAGCTTAATATAGGAATGGTACTCCTATATATTTTCTTCCTTAAATTAAAAGAATGTTGTTGTTAACTTATTCTTTTTCTCTCAAACTGAAATTTTTACCACTTCTCCAAAAACTCTTAACCAATTTAATCTTGCCAATCTGTTCCATGAAATGGCCAAAATGTGCCAAAACTTAGCAGACTGATGTGCTAGTTTAAGGTCCCAGTAGACCACTGTGCTAGTTTAACATCGTAGCGGATGGTGGATGACTAGTTTAAGGTTGTAGTAGATCATGCTGTGGGTGCCAGTTTTATGTCATGGCCCAAAGACGTGTTATGCCAGTTTAACATCATAGCGAATGTTCTGTGCTAGTTTATAGTCATAGCGGACTATTTGTGCCAATTTTATGTTGCAGTAGATGATCTACTTACCTTGTTGTGCATTCGGTATAATCCTTTGTGTCAAACATAGTACAACTTTAGGTACAAGTGGTTGAATAGGTTTGCAAACTCGTTGCCATCCATGTCAACCAACTTGAATGCCCCATTTTCATAGGCTTTCGTGACTATGCAAGGGCCTTCCTAGTTGGCTAAGAATTTGGTGATTGGCTCACGAACGGCCTTGAGAACCAAGTCCCCTTTCTTGATTGGTCGTTGATGTAGATTACAGTGATACTTTTGCCATTATTTATCCTAGTACCACTCGAGGTGGTAAAGTGTCTGTGCGTGCTTCTCCTCTATGGATTCAAGATCAATGATCATTGACTCATTATTTTGAGCCTCATCCATGACATTTGAAAGGATTATTTGAAGTGATGGAACCTACAGTTCAAGAGGTAACACTACTTCAGCTCCATAAAAAAGACTGTATGGAGTCTACATGTCATTGTTTTGCATGTCGTACAGTAAGCTCACAACATGTAGAGTATTTACTCATGCCATCATCTCTTGATGTTGCTAAGCATATTTTTCAAAAGGTTGATGATGACTTTGTTGGTTGCCTCTGCCTAACCATTCAATTGTGGGTAGTATGGTGATGAAAAAGAGTGTTTGATGCCAAGGTTTTCACAAAAAGGTTTTAGTTTTTGCACTACTGAATTGTGGCCCGTTGTCAGTAATGATGGTCATGGGAAGGCCAAATCATGTTACTATGTTATCCAGAATGAAATGGCAAACTTGTTGAGACATAGTCTTTCCAAGGAAAATATCTTCTACCCACTTTGTAAAATATTTAGTTGCAATAATAATGAAACTATGCCCTGCTAAAGACTTAAGTGTAATGGGTCCTATGATGTCTAGTCCCCATCATTGGAAAGGTCATGTAATCTATGTTATATGCAATTCAATAGGTGGCACATGTATGAGGTTTCCATGGCATTGATACACATTGCATGTCCTAACTTTTCCAACGCAATCTCGTTCTATGACAGGCTTATAGTAACCTAAGCATCAAATTTCTGCTGTCATAGCCTTAGGGGCTATGTGTCCTCCACACAATCCCTCATGGACTTGGTCTACAATTGCTTGTACTTCGTCACTACTAACGTAGGCTAGCAATATCCCATCATAGAAGTGTTTGCATAAGGTGTTGTTTCCTACAAGGACATATTGTCGTGCTCACTTTTGTATTGCATCCTTTTGAGTAGACGTCAAGCCATGCAGGGGTTTTCCATGTTGGAGGTAAGCTTTAATGTTGGCGTACCACTCTTGGGTATCTATTGCACTTACAGATGCAATGTATATAGGATCGGTGCATTCTATTATCGAAGCAGGCAAGGTAGCAAACATGTGTAATGACACATTTAAGGCCAACGTGGCTAGCGCATTAGCTACAGTGTTTTCATTATGGGACACATGTTGGATGTCTAACATCATAAACTACTTTAGTAGACTTTTGGCTAAATGGTAATAAAGTTGCAAATGTGAAGCCTTGAAAGCATATAATTTAGTGATCTAGTTGATAACTAGTTGTGAGTTGCCTCGAATTGCTAAGTATTGGCTCCTCAACTCTTGAGCTGCTAGAAGACGCCTAAGGAGTCCTTCATACTTAGCTACGTTGCTTGTACAAAGGAATGTAAAATGATAGGTGAAGGGTCAAATTTCTCCAGAGGGAAATGTGAGCACGACAGTAGCACTACCACCTCATGTAGTTGAAGCACCATTGAAATGTAGGCTGGCCTCAAAGTCTGATGGTACAGGACTTATGCTATTGACATGCTCATCTGGGAACTCAGGCTCTATTATTGCTTTGTTGTCAACGGGTGAAGTCGTAAGTTGTGTGGCTATTGCTTGACCCTTCATGGATGATTGTATTACATAATGTAGGTTGAACTTTACCATTATGGATTTCCATCATGCTATTCTACTACTTTCATATCAGTTGGTTGTAATAGCCCGAAGTATGTTGCTTTTGCATATAATGTTGGTTTTACTGCGAAACAAGTAATGTCTCCACTTTTTAAGTGTGAACACTAGGGTAAGAAAATTTTTCTTTACCTCATTGTACTTTTTTTCATGAGCCATAAATGCATGACTTAAGTAGTAGACTAGGATTTTAGACCCCTCATCTCTCTTTTGACATAGCAGTGCAGCAATAGATGCATCTGAGGTTGCAAGATAGATGTAGAAAGGCCTTTTCCCTTTGTGGAGGGTAGATAGTGGGAAGGTGCAAAAGCTCTTTCTTTAGGTCATCAAAGGTCTTTTGACATTGATCGGTCCACTTGAAGTTGACTCACTTCTTAAGTAGATGTTGCATTGGGTTTAGTTTGTCCATTAGCCTTGCGATGAACCTTCTTATAAATTGTACTCTGCCTTGCAACCCACACAACTCTTTAACGTTTATAGGAGGTGCTAAGTTAACGATGGCCCTAACTTTATCGAGGTCCACTCATATCCCTATTTCTAATACTACAAAGCCTAGCATGCATTCGATTTTAACTCCAAAAATATATTTCTTGGGGTTGAGGTGAAGGTTGTACCTATGAAAACATTGGAAGACTACATTTAGATCGTTGGGGTGATTAGTAGCTTCCTTATACTTAACTACTATGTCATCGACATAGACATTTAATCTTTCCAAGAGGTAATCACTAAAGATATATATCATTACTCCTTGGTATGTTGCTCTTGCATTTTTTAGCCCAAAGGGCATTATCATGTAACAAAAAGTTCCCCAAGGGGTCATAAAGGTAGTTTCTAGTTGGTGCTTTAGGTTTATATGAATCTGGTTATAGCCTAAGAACCCATCCATGAAGGACAATAAGGCATGACCGGCCATAGTATTGATGAGTTGATCAATACTCGGTAATGGGAAGTCATCTTTAATTGTCATCCTATTTAAAATCTAGAAGTCTATACAAATTTGTATACTCCTAGTCTTCTTGGGTATGACCACAATGTTTGAGACCTAATCCGAGTAATCAACTGCCCAAATGAAACCAGCTTGATAGAGTTTGGTAATTTCATCATGTACAGCTAAAGTGATCTCAGGTTTGACCTTACGAGCTTTTTATTTAACTGCCTTGACACGTGGATCTAAGATAATATTATGTTGTATGAGTCATAAGTCCAGGCCTAGCATGTCTTCATATGACAATGCAAACACTTTGACATTGTCATTAAGGAATTTCAAGATGTTTTGTTGCACTTGTGGCTCTAGTAGGGAACTAACTTTCAATTTTTTTGCCTCACCTCTAGATGTAGTCATGGGAATTTCAATAAGGGGATCCTCAGTTACATCCCTGGCCTCTAGGTCTAACGCTTGGACTAGGTGTTCGGGCTAGTCTAAGGGTGTTTCTAAGGATGCTATGTAGGCGTCACAAGAGGATGGTTCAAAGGCTATCAACTCTTTGTCCAAGCATCTTGTCCAAACTAGAGTCAAGGGAGAATGGAGCTCATCATAGGAATCCATTGTCCAAACAACCTACAACAACAAGCAATCAAAACCAAGTCAAGTAATATGTTGAAGACAACAACATGTAAGAAATTTATGCAAAGAAATAGTGCAACATGAAAGATTTGCCAATTTAAGGTCTTGGTGGACCATAATCACATAAAATTGTATGTCATAGTTGCTAGTTTAAGGTCTTAGTGGATTGCAACAGTGCAAACTTTGATGTCAAAGATTGCCAGTTTAAGGTCTTAGCATACCACAATGGGTTCAAAATGTAATGGAGGTGTTAAAATTTCCAGTTTAAGGTCTTAGCAGACTATCAGTAGGTTCAGAGTGTGATGAGGATGTTAAAATTACCAGTTTAAGGTTGTAGTAGACCGTTGATGGTACGTTATAGAGAAATGAAGTAAAAATTTTGGTGGGTCCACGTGCTATGCTACAGTAGACCTTGCTACACTACAGTGGATCCCTACTACATTGCAGAGGGTGTCTTGTATTACATATGGAAAATGAAACACTCTGAAAGTGACGTGTTTTAACCACGTGGGCTATAAATAGGGGATTACCCCTAGTAATCATGTCACTTTCATTGTCAGAGCTAACACCCAGAGCATAACGTGGTTAAGCTGAGACACAGTGTAGCGGTCATAGCATAGTAGTTAGTACACCTAACACACCCGAGTCTATGAACAAGAAATGGCATGCAAGAGTGAGCATAGGCATCAAGGGCTTGCCAATGTAGATGAAGCAACATGAACCCTGCGACAGCTTCCTAAGGCACGCTTTAAGGAGCGGCAGAAGGTCCCATCCACCTAGTAAGTCGCTATGCTACCTCCATTTACGTTGCATTAAATTGTTATCTACCATCACTATTTTGGTTGTCACGATCGTCACTATTACTATGCTGCCATTTATTGTTACTACCTTGTTGCCACTATAGCCACTATGTTGTGACTATCACCACCTTGGCCATGGTGGCTATGGTGTTTCCTATGCTATGGCTAATGTACGACATCAGCCTAACTGCTGGCGTACTGTAGCATGGTTAATACACCATTGCAAGGGTTTGGAAAATTTTGGCGTAATGTACATTTGGCATAGTGTAGCATCCATGCAGGGGATTCTTGCCTGCAAGATATCTTGGGTAGCGTAGCGTATGTCTAGCGTAGTATAGCATGTGCAGGAGGGAGTTCTCTTTCTTCTTGCATTTCATTTTGCTATATTTCATGTAGTGGGGTAGTGCCAAGGTGATGGAAACACTATAAATTCTTTTGTGTGTGTCATTTTTATCATTGTGATAGAAGGATTGTTACATTTTTGGTGTTCTATCATGCTAAGCTGCTATGTTGGCAAGTTTGTTACGCTGCTACGCTGGCAGGCTAGCTACGCTACTATGTTGGCAGGCCCGCTATGTTGCTACGCTAGTAGGCCCGCTACGCTGGCAGGCCTGCTACGCTTGCAGGCTTGCTAGCTGCTACATTGTTAAAGTGTTATTCCTGCTACATTGTCATGCTTGTTACATTATTGTGTCTATCATACTTGCCACTTTGCTACACTACATGGGGTGTGGTCATCCGGCTACATTATGCGGGGCATAGTTGTTACCCTTGTGCAAAGTGTTTCCGCTACACTATGTTGTATAGGTTGTACCTACTACACTACATTGCGTAGGGTGTGCCCACTACGCTATGTTGCGTAGGGCTTTCCTGCGATGCTATGCTATGTAGGGCATAGCTGCTATGCTATGCAGGGTGCAGCTGGTACACTATGCTATTCGTGAAACCTTACTACGCTGCATGTCGTGTTGGGTTCTATTTTATTGCATCAGGGACTTACTATTTCCTCCCTAAGGGAGAATCTGTAAACCAAAGGTTATGTTATGCTACTCAGCAATCATCACCTAAATACTGTACTAACACTTTTTGTTGTTTTGCTCAGGGTCATGTTGAAACCCTTCCTAATTATTCTTGAGCTGGTAGGAGTCCTATGCTGCCTAAGTGAACCTATGGCCAACACTCGTCCTCCCTATGCACGGGTAGGGCATCAGGCTATCTGGTTCTGGGAAGGTGCATGGAACTTCCTAGAATTCCTCCACCACTTCAGTGTGATAGTGTGGTCACACTTATTGGCTGAAATAGCTACTATACTCATTCAAATGTTCCTACCCAGGGCAAACTAGGGCATTTTGAAGTTCATGGCTAATGGATCAATTGAAGACGAAGGGGCAGAAGGCTCAGATCAGTGCCCAAGGGGCTTGAGACACTTAAGCAAGATTTGGGACATGCCCAAATTCAAATGTTGTCATCAATACAACATGTTGTTCATTGCCCGTCACATGGGCACTTGCTTCCATAACCCCCCTTGGACCATGTATTATTCTAGCAGGTGAGTCTTGTGAAGACATTTTGGACATGTTGTATGATTTTTCTTACATTAGTGCAAATGCTTATGGTACTCTGCATATTACCAGGTTCATGATTGACAAGGATGGTCTTCACGGTAACGAGGGAACATTGGCGTTGACCCAAACAACTTTGCAAGAGTTTTCTTCTACTGAGAATGTATGTGCTGGTGTTATATAAGAACTTGGGGCCGATTTTAGAACCTATCCAACCAAATACTCCAAGTTCTATGGAAAATGTGAAGAACTTGGATGGTTGAATAGCCAATGAGCATCTCGTTGGGCAGTAAACGTGGAGGAAGTTTTGGTGAAATTTTCACCATTTCCTATCCCATTTAGACCTGGTACATTAAACTATGGATTTTTTCATCATGTGCTTAAGTGATGGTCTTGCTTTTTTTTTTTGCTAATTTCATTGTCCATTATTCTAGTAGCAAGCAAGTCCCAAGAGGTTACACTAATCACCTTTGGGCATGATGAAACCAACCTCTTCTTCAGGTACGAGGAGGTGGACAAGATGTAATGATGGCTTTGCAATGGGGCCCCAACCACCCTTGTTCACAACGTTTAAGAGTATGGGCTCATGGATTTGTTCCTAGCATTAAATCCAATTTTCCTTGCTACAAAAATCCTTTCCCTAGTTGATTCCTTTTCCAAAAAGGCTGACCGCTTCTGCACACGAGTTCACAATGTATGGGTGGTGTTTGAAATTAATGAAAAACTTTTTGTGAATCTTTTCGGTGTTCCCTCTGATGATCTACCTATAGCAAATAATACCATCAAGGACATTAACCATTAGGGGGATATAGAGGAATGGCTGGGGACAAGCAAAGACCGAAAGGGAATTTATATACACAAGGTTAGGCTAGGGGTGGCCCAATAGGTTTACCTTGTCTCCCATGCTTGTGCCTTTCCCAAGCTACTTTCCCCAGGAAAAATCCTTCGAGTAGAGTAGGCTTGGATAATGAGGGATGTTATGGAAGAAGGGACCTACTACAACTGGGCCAAATACCTTTCTGAAGGCTTGTGGGCTAAAATGATTAAGCTTCATGCTCATTTCAACGTGCACTACACCTTCTTCATAGCCTCCCTGCAATGATTTGCAAAATTCTTGGTGGTCCATTAAAATGATGTCTGGGTGTAGGAGGATTGCACCCAGATATCAAAACCATGGATTTGCCAAGTGTTCCACACCACCCAATCCCAAGACCCCTTAGAAGCTATCGGGGAATCTCTTTTGATAATGACAAGGGATCAAGTGTGATGTCCCTTCCAGGTGCCAGACAGCGTTGGAGAGGAGCCTTCCATTAACATGGGCAATGTGCTAAGGGCGCATGTCTCATTGCAAAAATAGTGAAAACTAGGCTACAATGCAAAAATTCTCATCCAACAGAGGAACCCCCTTGCACTAATGAGGAGAAGGGAAAGAAATTGCGAACCAAGGTTCACAAGGTGCAACCTACTATTGGTAAGCATTTCTAATTGTTTTGTTAGTTAATTTTTGATTTTATGTTAGGCTACCTTGCCTACTTTAGACATGCTCAATAGAGGAAGGGGAAGAAGAAGTTTTGGCCCCTGAAGTAGGGGCACCTGCTGTGGAAGAAGAAGAGGTTTTGGGCATAGAGGAGGAGGTCCGTACCATAGAGGAAGAGGTTCTCGCTGCCGATGATCCTTTTTTGAAGTGTGCCCCAGCACTTGAGGGGCATATGATTGTGGAAGATGTCGCTATGCTATTGAGTCAACTAGAGGGGGAAGGGCTACAAATCGATGCAAGTGAGTTTGATCGTTTGCTATATAGTGTGGTGATGGGAGATCCCCTCACTATCACCCCTGAGGGTTTGCTGGGTAGGAGCTTTGCACTATCATTTATGCTATTTATTAGTCTTTTTTTTGTTCTTTTATTTGTCATGCTAATATGTCTTTTTATGCAATGGATACTACTGTTAAGGCCCCCGACTCTTCATCCTCAATCCACCTCCAACTGTGGATTAAGACTCCTGAAAAATTTGCCTTTATGGAGGGAGTGGTTGATGACATGATCAATTGCCTATGGTAGATTGATCCTGAAATAGGTTTGCTCAAGTTGCAACATTTGTCTCTCTAAGTTATTGCATTATTGGCATCATCTTATGACTAATGCTTTCTCATGTGTGATTGGCAACTTCTCATCTTCAATGGGATCCTAGACAGGTGATTGAGGTTGACGTGGTGCCTATGCTCCCATAAGAGATGACTTAGGTGCCTCATCACATGTACGAGGAAGCAAGTAAATGTGCGCTCTACTCGGCACACTCATTGTGGGAGTGTAGACACGTCAACGAGGATCTCTATAAGTAGGTCCAAAAGTTAGAAAAGGAGAAGGCCAGCCAGGAAGTTGAGCTAGAGGATCTTTGGTCCAGAAATTAGTTTTTGTTGGCCTGTGACACTCATGAAGGCAATTGGTGTATGGCTGAAATTGACTATGCAAGATACTAGTCAGCCATATGGAGCAAGAATGAGGCCACTCACAAGATTATTGAACAACACTTGCAGATGGACCTTCTAGCCTAGAAGAATCAAGACTAGAAGTACTATAGCACCAAAGTGTACAAGTGGGGGCAGACACAAAAGAACCATAAGCACATGTATAAAATGGAACATGTTGCCTACTGTCGACAATATCAGGATGCTTCTGTTGAGTTGCATACCCATAGGTTTTTCCTCAATGTTATTGGTGCTACTAGGGCTATGAAAAGTTCATGCAGCAAGTAGTGGTAAGTGAGTCTTCTAAAAGAGAGATAACCCTACCTTCTGGGGAGATCACTGCCACTTCCTTTTCTCCAAGGCCACCTAGATGGACAACTGTGGAAAAAGGGAAAGTTGCAGCAAGCGTTGATCTGGGCAATAAAGATTGGGCCAACCTCACCAAGGAAGAGATCCTACGGTGTCTTGTGGCTAGCATGAACAAACTGCCCTCCAAGATGGATGTGAGCCCATCTTAGGTTAGCCACTTTTTATTGTTGTTGTAATTTGTTTCATAAGAGCCCTGTTGTAGTTTGATTTATTACTTTTTCTTGTCTTATGCAAGATCCAAACAGAGGTGTGGGACCTAGTGGGACAAGAGATGATGATGCTGGGGAAGGCTTGTAGCGTAGCGAGAGAAGATTTTTTTATTTTTTTATTTTTTGCATCTTATTTTTGTTATTATTATTTGTTGTGAAATTTATTGTAATGACTCAAATTTGAGGTAGAGTAACAAGTGAAAGAATTATCTCATTTTGGTTTTATTTTATGGTTAATATTTCATGCATGTGTTTGGGCCCCTTGCTCTAGTTTAATAGTTTAAGATCATTTCAGGCCATCGCTAGTTTTAGGTCATTTTGGGCTATGGTCAGTTGCTAGTTTTAGGTCTTAGCAGGCCGCGACAATATTTTAAGGCCATTCTGGTCTGAATGTAAGGTGGAGATGACAAAGACAATGGAATCAGCCATCTTAACGTAAAATGTAAATCATGCAAACAACAAACTTAATGAAAACAAATGTAAACCATGCACACAGTAAACATTTTGTGAAATGTAAATGATGTAAACAGTAAAATTAATGTAAAATGTGAACCATGCAAGCAACAAAGTTAATATGAAATGTGAATAATGTAAACACAAACTTAATGTAAAAATGTAAATCATGCAATCAACAAATTTAATGTAAAATGTAAATCATTCAATAGGAAGCATAATAATTTACTGCAGTGATGTAGAAACACATTTCAATTTTGCAACTGCTTTCTCACCCAGCGTGGGTTAGGCAAGGTATAGGGCTAGGATGCCTTACAGTGGTATTCATCTATGTTGTCACCTACCATTTGGAAGCGCAATTTAGCCCACGTGGTTTCTTTATCCGAGTCGATGTTTTTGGTCGACTCATTAGTTAAGCATGGGGTTTTGACATGAACAAATGCTTCATTTTCAGAGATTACTATCTCTGAACCCTGCTTCATGTCGATGTTTTTGATGGCTTGGGATGCTACTTCGTCACCGTGGATTACCACTTCCCCACCCACGTAAGGTAAGTGGATTTCCCGATATATGGGTGGAGAGATAGCCCTTAGTTGGGCTAACCATGATCTCCCTAAGATTAGGTTAAATCCTAGCATCTCCTCCATCACGATGAACATCACGCTTGTGGGGAACTAGTCCCCTACCACAAAGTTGATGTGCATAGTTCCCTTTACCACCACATGTGTCTTGTTAAAGGACTTAAGGCACAAAGTTGTCGTGGGCTTGATTTGATCAACCAAGCCCAACTTGTTGATGATGGGAAAAGGGATTACGTTGGTGGCAGTCCCATCATCAATGTGTACCCTGTGAATTTTGTATTGGTCAATCCGAATTATGATAAACATGGCCATGGTTTTCACTTGACCCTTTTTAGGGTCATCCTTGATAGCCTTGTCATGAAACGTTAGCCAGGTTGACCATGCTTCTTCAACCATGGGGGGAAGCATGACTACGTGAATGGCTTTCTCTTTAGCTGGTAGATTTTCGCTAGCAGGGATGGATGTCAACATGTGGACCATGGCCTCATGATGAGTTGTAGAGGTCATTATCAAGTCATATAGGCTTAACATTGTATTTTTTTTCTTCAAGGCTTGTTTGACTTGTTGAAGGACATTCAGTAAGTCTTGCCTGTTGTCCTGTTGTTTACTAGCCTTCTCTTCCTCCATACACCCCAAAAGGAAAATTTCATGAGGAGGAGCAACTTCAAGTTGACTGCTAAGCTTTGGTAGACCTGAAGGTGATGGTTTTGTCTATGTTTTGCTATCGGCTGCTGATGAAGAAGAGGCCATAGGAACTGTTGATAATGGGGTAGGCTTAGGGGGACCTAGAATAGTATGTTCCCTAGCTAGCTTGTCTACTAAATTCTCTTCATACTTTTTTGGATGGGGCGGTTGGGGTCCAACCTTCATCACTTGATTTTATATGGGGGAGGAACTTGCTTGCTTTGGCACCTTGATAAAAAATGATACCTGTGTTGTTATAGTAGGAGGCGGTGCAATTTTCAACATGAAGGGTGTAGTGGATGTCTGGTGGGAGGCCCAAATGAAAAAAGGGGCCTATAGCTTAGTTGTTGTTGGCGTTTCTATGTTGCGAGGAGGTACACGCACCATGAATGGTTACTGTGGTGGTTCAAGGTTGTTGTCAATGCTGATAACATTGATGGTTTACCCTACATTGTTGGTGTTCAAGGGATCTTTGTAAATGCCCATCAACTAGTTTTCTAGTTGAATGGGACTACTCTCATCTAAGACCAGCTTACCTTGATTAATCAGCCATTGAATGTCATCTTTCAGCGCTAAACAATAATCTGTATTGTGATCACACAGTTGGTGATAGTCACAAAAACACTCTAACTTGAAATTTTTAGGTATTGGTGGTTCATTGGGCATTGCCAAGGAAGGGTTTCTAAGAACTTCACAGTACCTTTGATGGCATTTAATAGTCTCCTCTGAAATTTATTTGTGTTGTATACACCCAGCTCTCAATAATTACTTCAGGAATTCTGAAGGATTAATCGGTAATAGGATATACTTTGAGCGCTCCTTGCACTCAAAGTTTGGCCTTAGCTGGGTTTGTGCTGCAGGTGTTGATGCTTGTGGCTGGCTAGTGCTAGCAGGGCTAGGTGTTGTGTCAGTGTGAACCTTGGGCATAGTGGTAACCTTTTTGTTATTGTTCGGTTTGGTTTCGTTGGCTATGGAGACCATTGTGGTTGCTGCAACCTTGCCTTTTTCCTTGTCTTTTTTGATGTGGATGTTCCTGTAAGTCGTGTAAGTTGGGTTCCTACTAGCCTCTGCTGTGTCTTGGATGCTCTTAGTTTGAGTGAAGGCTTGGCTGAGGGAGCGTGGGTCTAGGTAGTAGAGCTTAGACTTAATGAAATCATTAACTACACCCTTAAAGATGGCTAACAAGTGAGCCTCGGTAATTGGCTCACGTATTTCGTTCAAGGTTGCAGTCCATCATTGTATGAACTTTTGTATAGATTCCAGCAACTCTTGCTTAAAACTCATGAGCTGGTCTAGAGAGACTTTAAGTTTTAATTTGTACCTAACACTAGTAACGAATTGATTTAGCAGCTCTTCCAGGGTGGATATTGAGGTGCGTGGGATCACACGGTACTAGTCCAAAGCTTTACCTATCAAGGACATGGTAAAAATGCAAATGATGGTGTAAGGCCATGGCTGCAACAACAAGGATTCAGACATGAAGATCACCAAATGTGCATTTGGGTCACCCTCTCTGTTGTATTTTGTAAATTGGGGGAGTGGCACCCCAAGGGGAAACATGAGCATAGGGACAGTTGGATTGATCAAATCATCATGGTAAAAATCCATGACTTGGACAGTTTCAGAACCAATGGCCTTAAGCTGTTTGATTTCTTCAGTGAGCGTCTAGATGAGTTGGAAGGCTTGATCCAGACCTGAGGATGTTGCAAAGGGTTGTGGGGCTGTAGGAGTAGCCATCATTCTTGGCATTGTTGGGACAATGGCTTGTCCCATGGGGGGACTGCTGGGGCCATTCCAGCAAGTTGTGTCACCTAGGCAGTCCACCACCCAATGGGTGGTGTTGCTGGGGTAGCTACTATTGGTGGCACCATAGGGTTGGTTACTAGCCTTGTTGGTGGGGCGCCCCACAACCCCGTGTTGTGCTGCACTACATGTGAAACTTGATACGCTTAGTGTTGCACATAGTGTGACATTTGAGATGGTTGGACGGTAGGAAAAGCAACGATTATCATCCACCATGTGGTTGAGGTAAGGCCTGCTATTGATGGTGGGATGGGTGCAGACGAGGTGGCTGAAGCAGAACCTATGTAAGGCTATGATGTAGGTAGAGTGTGCACATATGGCAGTGTAGACATCATCATTGTTGGGTACACTACTGAAGTAGACTGGAAAGGTAGAGCGATTGAGAACAAAGTTGAAGGGCCTACGTATTGATAAGTTGAAGACAACATGTGGCTACCCATCACCGTAGAGGGTCTAGGCTATGGCAGGATCATGGCGGTGATGAAGGGGGCAGAAGACAGGAGTTGGTTTGATTGGAAGATAGAAGTAGAAGGGACAACCGTGATGTAGATCGGGCCATCATCTTCAGATTAGGAGTCCAACTCCTCTTGCCCATCCTAGAAGGGTTCTTCATAATGGGATGTTGTGTCCCATTCTCTTGCCTTACCTAGTTGGACAAGTTGGTTCAACATCCACTGGTATGTCTTAGTCAATGGGATAATGGTGTCGGGAGTAGGGATGAACTCCCTCCCATTCTGGTAGATGAACTCGAAGTTACGTTTCTCTTTGAGTTCGTGGCGGTCCAATGGTATGTTGGCTTGCATCTTCGCACACAGAAAGTGGTATCGCTCCTCTTCCTGAGGGAGACGTTTGGGTGATTACTATCGTAATCTCAAGGACTACCTTGGCATCAGGACTACGCTGGGTAGGTGCTTAGGACCTGCCATATTCTGGACAGAGTAAGGTACCTCCAGGCTCAAGGTAGGAACTACGGTGGTGATGGGATTCATTTTCTATTGTAGTTGTGGAAAACTATAGAGGAGGTAGGCTGAAGTTGGGTATGTTCGTGAGTGTTCAAAACTAGTTTCCTTCACCATTACGCCTGCTATGCTAAGTAGGACTGCTACGCTGACAAAGTTGCTACATTGCAGGAAACATAGGTAGCATAATGTGATGGGTAGTGTATCACGATGGATAGTGTAACATAGTAGAAGGTTTTATGCAATAAGCAGCATGACCACTGTAGAAGGTTGTTACATGGTAGGCAACGTAACACTATGGATGGGTAGCATAACTTAGTTGACCAAACAGGTAGTCAACGTATCACGCTGACAAGGTCGCTACACCACACACGACGTAGGAAGTGTAGTGTAGCTAGTAGAGTAAGCATGGTATGAAAAATGATTAGAGGCTTTAGTCCTATAGGGTTCCATAGGAACTATCGTGGCAACCAATCTACACCACCTAGTGTG
This sequence comes from Gnetum montanum, assembly GCA_015680685.1. Classification (NCBI taxonomy): domain Eukaryota; kingdom Viridiplantae; phylum Streptophyta; class Gnetopsida; order Gnetales; family Gnetaceae; genus Gnetum; species Gnetum montanum. The sequence continues at coordinate 190,192 of MNCI01012431.1, read as the reverse complement.
TAGACAATCACAAGTGTTTCATGTCTATGCTAGTAGGTAACAGGGTACAGACAGCGTGTAGGATTACCTAGAATGAAGAAAAAAAGGCACCAAGAAGGCCCTCCTTCTAGCACTAAAAACTGTAGAGATTGAAAATGTCAATGGCCAGAACACTGACAGGTTACTAGGCGTATAGCCTAACCCTAAGTCTATGCGAGGCCCATGCTGGAGAAAATGGAAATGAGGTGCCCTAAATGGTTTAGTCAATCAGACAAGGACTTAGTCAGTGTACAATAACCTTTCGTTAATGCTTGTTGTAATATGCCAGGCTAAGATTTAGGCAGAGAAAGTTGTAAGCTACAATAGTAAATGCATAGCGGAGTATGTAACTTAAGCAAGAAATGTAAAATGGAGTAAGCTTGAGTGAGAGAATGCATTGCCCCAAGATCGAGGGATTTGATCTTTATTTGGCTGAAGAAGGTGTACAACTGCTAAGCAGTCTAGACTGGCACAGCTTAGAACGTAATGGTATGATCATAGCCTTTGAATTCCTACTTGCTAGTCTCCATGCCAAAGCCAATCACCAAAAAGCCAAATGCCAAAATGCCAATCTCCCCTCGCAAGAAAGCCAAGCCAAGTGCTAAAACCACCAGATGTCAACTCTAGAAGTCAACCCTTCAAACATTGTTCATTGGGGTATTTATAGAGCCAGATGTAGGTGAGAGATGTGGTTTGGATGCCACATGTCCTAGGTCCCACATGGTGCAAACATGAATGTGCCATACTGTCGTGTGGTGCTATGTTGTAGTGTTATGCTAGCATGCTACACTGTAGTGTAGCTAGGTTGGGCATGAAATCTACTATTCTGTGATCATACCATTCAAACTGCATATGCTAGAATCCAAGGAACTATCCTATTTTTCTAAAAAATGCAAAGTGCCAAATGCAAAGTGGAGCCTTTGCTCTAGGACTACATCTTCCTTGCTCTTGCGAGTAGGGTGAAGCATAAAGACAACTTTGGGAATCATCAAGGGGATGCAAAATAAAGCAAAATTGCTAATCTCATGCGTTGAAGAGATGCCTAAGTAGGAATGACAATTGTTGATGAGTTGATGTGTTGAAGAGATGCCTAAGCATTTTCAGCTCTCCTAGGGACATCATTTGTGTATTCCAGGACTTTGACTTACTTGCACAACTTTCTAATAAGGCAAAGAAATGGAAGTGTTGGCTTCCCTACCCTTCTTTCTTCAAACCACCTTTGTATTTCCCTAAAGTAGAGTTGTATAAGGTTGACATTGTATTTCCCCGTTAGGATCATACTTCCTCTAGCTGCAATTGAGTCTTTTTTTGGGGATCATATGATAAATTCCAATTTTGAATTAGATTCTCTTTTCCAAATTTAGCTCATTATAGCCATTATCTTCTTTGCCATAAGCCCATTTCAGCCATAGTTTTCTAGTTTTAGGATCATATCGAGTGGATAGATGTGCTACCCTTTTTCCTTCATTGGGTATATTTAGAGCTTCTACAATTGCCTTGATCAAGAATGAAACTAAGATTCCTCTAATGTTAATAGTAGTTCGCTCTTCTTTGTGGTGCCAAAACTAATAAGTCTCTCCAAGGTAGCATTCACCATTTTGTGATAGTGTCGGCCATAGTAGTGATGCTTGGAGTTGCATTGCTACTACTTTAGGAACAAATTCCATAAATGGGGCAAAGTTCATTTCCATAGTGACTGTGGCTAGGATGGATCTTTCTTGGATGGAGTGGAGGCATTCTTGTGACAATGTGAGACATTGTCCTTGCACTTGTGGTTCCTCTGCCTCTCCTTGGGCTGATTGTAATGTAGCAGGAGTGTCTTGATGAATGTTGAATGATTGGGCTTCTTACTCTTCATGTTTTGGTTGTTTTCTTCTGGTTCAACCTCAACCTTAGCCTCTTGGTTATTTACTTACTCCTTGTGAAGGTCCTTCTTGTGCTCCTCCTCTTATTGGGATCATTTGTAATCATTAAGGATTTAGAATTACTAGAGTATTTCCATATATTCTTACTAGTTTCATACCTTATTCATATCCTTACTTTCATTAAGTTCTTAGTTCATGATTGCAAAGTTAGGAAAATTTTTGCAAAAAAAGAAAGTAACCCCATAGGTATTAATCTCTTTATAACCCTTCACAATTATCTAAGTTGTTCTTATGTATGGCTCATGATGATGGTTATGGTTTGATAAGAACATTATTTGAGTGTTTTAACATTAGTATGATTGATTGTTCCTTAAAATTTCAACATTCACTTCATACTTACCCTTAAAGTACCTTTTGGCTATTAGAATTTTTCAAAAAATTGGCTCAAATTGTCCTCACTAGCACCCCCATAACTAAGATGAGCACTCTGTGATCAAATAGGTTTTAAAAGCACAAAAATTGAAGAAATAACGATTAAGTTATGGCTTGGGAAAGCTAGGAGGTTAAAGCTCAAATCATAGAAGAAAACTTGAAAAATCTCGCTTGGCTCAAATGAGAAATGGTAAAAATTTTAACTAAGTCCCTACAAATTTATATGTTTTGAGGGACCCGATATTGGGAACCTAACATCAGGGATCTAATATTGATGCGAATCTAATATTGGTGACCCGATATCGGAGCCCAAGAAATTTCACTTTTCATGAGGGTGTGATGGAAAAAAATAATTCGATGAGATATTTGAAAGGTTGTAAGGTTACTTAGAGGGTTTAGATGATGGAGATATGCATATTTTTGTCAAAAATTCATCATTGGAATTTCATAGAGAAAGAATCTTGGGTTATGAAATTTCATCATATGGGTAAGAAGGGTAATGAATTAATGTTTTTAAAATGGATAGTGTAAATGATATAGGAAGTGTTTATTAATGTTTGGAAGGTTCAAGATGATGTGTAATTGCTTGGTAGGTATAAGAAACAATAGTTATACAAGTGGGTCTTTCCCAAAGTAGGCTCCAGCCCTTAATGCCCTTGTATACCCACACCTACAAGTGTTCTTAGGTAGTTAACGAGTTGAATGTAACACACACATGTTTAGTAAAACACAAATGTTAGTACCACCAAATTGGAAAAATAACTCTATTTTACACAAAACCACAAGTTATGACTATTCAAATAGTGATATGAGATGGACTTCCATGGAATTGCAGAAATCAAGGCATAAGGTATCTTACCTTAGGCATAATGAGTTCTTAAGTTTAATTAGTGGTAAAAGTAATCACTAGCCTTTCTATCCAAGATTCAAACCAAGCCCAGACCATTGTCCAGTGACATCACATCTTGTCATCTCTTGGAAGTACAATCATGAGACTATCAATGTTGCAAGAACTATTGTCACTTGGCATATTTTCCAAGGGAGGAGTTTATTCATGGCACATGTTTATTGTTCAAATTTTTGAAAAGGTTCCTACCTTCAAGCATGGGTAACATGTCTTTCTAGTGGGACCCCCAAAAATTTATTTTGTGCTCATTTTATTTTTATTTGTGTTAACCTTTCCATGTAGCACTTATTTTACACTTACCCCCATTTTTTGTTAGATCTACAAGGATGTAATATAACCTTAGCAACATGATAGAACTTCCAATAGTAATCCAAAAGGATTCACAAATCCCCTTGATGTCACATCCTTTTCATTTATACTTGGTTCTTTACTTTTCAATCCAGACATAATGATCACAAGTTTATTCTTCATTGTATGATGGAAAAGAATATCATTATGGCCATGGTAAGAACCTCTTATTAATGGAATGTATGGATGAATGATGTGTTCTCATTGTTTAAATAATTAATCCCTTATGACTTGATAATATAGAGAAATCTTCACCTTATTGGACTACATCTTGCCTTTATTTGTAATGTGTCTTATTAGTAATTAAAAATTATTTACAAAGGGTTTTAAAACAAAGTATGAAAGAAATGAAAAAGATAGTAAGAATTGAAAAATGCTAAAAGAATAGAAAATGTCTAAGAATTCAAAAAATGTAAAAGAATGCCAAAAATTTAAGAAATGCAAAGTATTAAAGAATAATAAAATATTAAAGAATGTGAAAAATGAAAGAAATTATAAATTGAAAAGAATTGAAAAAAAAATAGAAAAGCACTTATTAATTCTAGGCTTAAGATAGGGCATCTTCTACAATATTTGAATTTTGATTTGAAAAATCAATTGCTTGTGGATGCATGTATGAGTTTGAGTTGGTCCTTGGTGGTGTCAATTGATCGTCTTCTCACGGATAATATTGTGGAGTCTAGGCAGTTGCATTCATTAGTGAGATTTGATGTTGGACATGGTATCCATAAGGATCTGATTGTCAATATCAATACTATTGCAATGGTGGTGGCATGACCCATGTCTACGATTGCTGCTACTACTATTGAAATTGCTCCTCTAGTTGAGAGTGGGCTTCACTTGGGTAATAGGTTGGCTAAAAAGGTTGCTTGATATTACCTTGAGGATAAGAAAGTCTTCTAGGCCTTTGCTTTTAGACAAAGCTTGGATTGAGTGCATATACTCTAGATTCTTACAATGGGACCATAATAGGACAACATCCCTTAGGATGTTCATACTAGCACACCTTGCATCCTTTCTGTTTCTCTGAACTAGAGTTAGTGTATCCTTCAATGATAGTAACTTTTCCTTTATGCTTGTAACTATCTCATCCATAATCCCTTTTCTTCTTCTTTTTCTTGCTCTTATTAAGTGGTTGTTTAGTCTTTTCTTCCACAATCTTTAGGGTTATAGCAATCTTTTCATCCACTGAATCCTAGACTTTCTCTACCTTAGCTACTATATCATTGATTGATTTTTGAATAGGTAGAGTCTTTTGCTAAATAACATCATCCTAGGTTTCATCCTCTTGATTGTCTCATATTTGCAAATCTCTTTTTTGGATTGATGAATCTCTATTGTACTCTTCAACTAATTCCCTCTTTTTGAGTTCACCTTCCTCCTTTGTCATTTGATTGATTAGTCTTTAAATACAATGGGTGGTCATTGCTAATAACCTTCATTTGGCATAAACCCCAAGGATATCTCTGGTTTTGCTTCACATCCCATCTACAATGTGTCTAACTTGTTCCTTTATGAAAATCCATTGCCTAGGCACCTATGTAGTAGTGAATAGTATCTACCCATTGCCACATCAAGGGTCTCATGAGTCCCTTGTTTTATTCATTGGATTTGTTTTTGTAAGTTTGACACTCGTGAATAAGTTTGATACTTGTCATTAAAGATTTTGAGCATGGTACTCTAACGTCTAATGGATTCAAGTTCCAATGACCTGTACTAGCTCTTCGCCTCCTTCACAAGTGTTCTAGGAAACAGCTTCAACTTTTGCCATTCATTCTCTATGTTTTAGAGGGAAAAAACATTGTGAAAAGCTTGAAGGTGATGTTGTGGATCAGTGTTGTAGCCACCTTCAAATCTTAGCATATTGTTCATGTCTAGTCATTTGATTCAGCTATCTCTCAGATACTTGGTTGGTATGTAGATAGCTTCTTGGATATTTATCATGCTTTGGGTTGCCATAAGGGGCTCATCATCATAGTAAAATTAAAATGCTTTGTTGTAGAGGTGATCCCTTCTATGCTCATATCTCTCTTGATCCTCTCTTCACTCTCTTCATCTCCTTTGTTCATGTTTTTCATCTTCTATATTAGCGTGCTGTGAATATCAATCATGATGATCATGAGTCCTCCTTCCTTCTTTATCATAGTCTTGATACTTGTGTCATCTTCTATCAAAGTCCTCCAATGATCATGATGAGGTAGCAGGAGGATGGTTCCGGCTTATCCTCCTTTCATGACTCGTGTATGATTCTTTGTAGGATTTGACAGGAACCCTTGGCCTTAAGTCTTGCTTATACCCTGAGTTAGTAGCCTCTCCCTTATGTGTCTCTGCTAGAGTGGAATGAAGTTGGGCTTTGATAGGTTCCTCAAGTCTGATGATAGGCATTTTTTAAGGCTCTTTATGGTTTTGGTGGAGTTGCTTTGAAATAAATGCATCAACATCAGGTTCTTCCAAGACAATAAAAGTGTTCACCTGCTTCCCTTTGTTATGTGCATGTTTGATCTCCATGGTAGCATCTTTCGTCATTTTCTCCTTTGTGGGTTCATAGGGTCTTGTCATGTGCTAAGTCACATGATACCCTTCCTAGATCTAGTCCAAATGCATTTTCCTTAGAGCAATTTGAAGTATGTTAAGTGTTGCACATTTTGGAGGAAGGACTATATTGCCTTGCATGTCTCTCCACCTCATTTAATTGTCTTGATGGAACATGAAAGTGAAGTTTAGATGGTAAGGATTAGTATAAGCATAAGTCATTCTTGTCTGTATTGGCATCTCCCATTGTTCTTCATCAATGATTTTTTCACTACTTATTTCCTTGGAAGGTGATGGTTGATCTTTGTTTTAAGCCATATTATATTTTTAGACATTATGTGTTAAGTGTGCTTTTCTTATGGTTATAAGATTTGACTTTGTGTTTTAGATACAATGAACTTTGAAAAATAAATTACTAAGCATACATTGATGTGTCCCCAGAAACAACATCAATGATGAGCAATGAAGTAGTCCAACATCCAACCATATGAGATACGAATGTTCACGTGCACTTGATTGAATTCCATTAACAAGGCAATGTAATTATGCTAGCAATTGATTTAAGTTTGTGATTTAAGTAATGATGCAAAGTAATCTTGATCTTCATTTTTGGTTATGAAACATGTCCAAGTACATTCCACTCTAATAAAGACTCCATTCAATCACTTAACATCACACTGTAGGCATACACTCCTAAGTGCTAAGTGCTAAAATCAAGAAAACAAACTAACAAAATTTTGCTAAGTTGGAATGAGACTATTGCTGGACCATGTGCCTTAAGTGTCATATTTATAGGCCTACACATGTCTGTGATATCAGATAGCTAACATTGTAGCTTGTGCCCTCATATCGAGGATCCAATCTTGTGGCTTCGATATCGGATGCCTGATATCATAGCTTTGCAAAAATTCAATTTATCACTTTGTATGTTGACTAGCCAAGATGTAATTAATGATTTCATTTTTTTGTTAATGCTTGAAAACATGTGCCTAGAATACTTGCCCTTATTTCTTGAAAATCAAATTAAGATGAAAAACATTTGATGCCTCCATTGGTACATAGTCAATTTGTAGAGTCTATCTTTATTGTTCATGAGAATGTAATATTTGTCAAATAAATCCTATGATTTGTCAATGCTTGAAAACATGTACCTAGAATACTTAATCAGTTGTAGAATATTTAATGCCTCCATTAGTACTTGATCAATTGTAAAGTCTATTTTATTTTTCATGAAAATGTAATATCTACCCAATAAATTCTATGATTTGTCAATGGTTGGAAACATGTGCCCGGAGTACTTGCCATTGTTTCTTAAAAATCAAATTAAATGGAGAACATTTGATGCCTTCATTGATACTCAAGTCAATTTGTAGAATAAAGACAAATCTATCTTTATTGTTCATAAAAATGTAATATCTGTCAAGTAAATTTTATAAATCTTTGAAAGTAATAAAGCTTCATTTCATTTCATCTAAATGATTCAAATGATAAACCTGGTCAAGAAAATCTACTTTAAATGCTTTCAGTAATGTGAGATTTTGAACCCGGGAAGGGTCAACTTGACACGTTGTCATGCTCTTAAAAACCCAGGAGACAGCGACACGAACAAAACCGTTTGTGGGGGATTTAATTTCCACAATTCGACGGCCTACTCGTGTGTTCAAAGGCAGCNAAACCTCAACGTGCTAAAATTTGAAAATATGCTTATAGTTACGGTGAAATTTAATTCTTGANTACAGGAGCAGTGCAAATCTTTTAATCAAGAATTAAATTTCACCGTAACTATAAGCATATTTTCAAATTTTAGCACGTTGATGTTTGAAGGAGAGATTAGCAACAGAAATAGACATATGTAGATATCTTAGCTTGTTCAACTACGATGCAGTTGGATTCATGAACACCTATCTTGAATAAGAGACGGTCAATCTCTCATAAAAGGCGCATTCTGTCTGTTTTGAAGTTTTGAATTAATTTGCGGATAAGAGACTTTTAACAGTGAAGCCATAATTTCAATGACCGACTTGTTGCTGCTCAATAGAATTATAAATATCTGCATAGCCTCTGGTTTCCCAAGGTATCACTTGAGGGTGTAGGATTTGGAAATTTGTGGGTTTCAAAGAGTCAGGATTTGGGTACAGAGATTGAAACAAGAAAGTTGTGGGTATTCAAGGATTTAGAATTTAGCTATTGGATTTGGATTGATAAAGTTTGTGGGTTCTGCGGGCGGGTCTCTAGCCTGGGTTGCTGAAATGGCATGGCAAATTTGAAAGATTAATTGGTTTGCAGATGAAGCATTGGCAACTGTGAAAACTCGTTTTAGCAAGACTATTGCCTAGGGTGCTTCGTTACGAAACCTGAATAGTCACCGAAAAGGGCTATGTGACAAATAACAATAATAATAATATTTTAAATAAAATATTAAAATTAAAATTTAATTTTAGGATGTTATGTTTTGAAAACGTATAAAAATCAAAATTAAACATTTGTGTAGTTTTTGAGTAAAATAAATAACACAAAACAAAAATCCAAATTAAAACTAGAAATCCAAATTAAAACTAGAATTTATCGATGCTCTAAGTTTATGGTTTCTGATGTTCATTCAACTCAGGATTGATTGTACTCAGGATTGATTGTACTCAGGATCTCCTCTTGTTGAATGGGAGAGGAGAGACCTCCGCTGTCCGCTACAACTACCTTTTTGGCATTCATTGTTGTTTGCATGTCCGTCGTCTGGTGTGCCATCTGCTACGGGTGAGAGAAAAAAAAAAAACCAGAAAACCACCATCTGCTCCTACCGCCGCCAACACCCACGCCTGCCGCTGACGTCTGCAATCTGCACATGCATGTCAGCTACTACTGCAACGCGTGAACGTGAGCGCAGCTACGTCTGCTGCCTAAAATCAAGAAAAGAACTGCCGTCTTCCGCTGACGCACCGCTGTCTGGGAGTGTGCATCTGCGATCTGCTTAGAGGCTGACAAACTCTTAGGTGCCCTTGGAGGACCTGCCGCTAGCCGACGTCTGGAATCCATCAGCAATCGCTGGTGGTCACAGGAATGAGAGAGAGCTTGCTGCTTGCTGCTTGCTGCCGTGTGCTACAATCACGCACACTCACGTGATGCACGTGTCATTGCTGGAGAGCCGTACCTCCTTGCCGTTACTGAAGTTTGGACATCCTAGAAGAGGCCCCTGATTGATGCCTAGTGTCGACTACACCTGTGACCGTGCTACCACTGTTGTTGTTGGGCGTTGTGGCCAGAAAAGAAAATGTGTCTGTTTCTGTTTCTGTCTGAGAAAACAGAAAATGGTCATTCAACAATTGCTATTGCAGGGCATGCACATTGTTATCTGCAATCTGCCTGCAACTATTGTTGATGTTCACCGCATGTTTCAGGCTACTCCTGTTTATAGCAGCCTTAAAATTTGAATTTCCTAGGCATTTCTTTTTAACTCTCACATGAATACGTTAGTTTTTTGGGGTGATTTTTAAGAAACGTCACCCACATCTAAATTGAAAACAAAGCATCATTAATGATCTAAATCATATAAAGATGAAATAAGAAAATGAGCTGAAAAATAAGCCTTAAGTTTTATGGTTTATGTTGAAATACTTTTTTTTTGTGAAGTACATGGTTTGACTAGTTATATGTAACCATTTATATTATCTTATACTTTGGCTTTTGTATGGTGTGAAATGCATAGAATAACAACTTTTGATATAGAAAATCAATGGCACTTGTTACTATAATAAGGATAAGCATGAAAAAGTCACTATGTAAATTCAAATACTATATGAACTCACAAGCATCTCAAAAGAGGTTTACACACCAAGTTGTAATTCTAGGGAATATTACCTCTACAACTCTATATCTAACCTTGCAACTAATTTAAAATGCAATTGTTATGTTATAACTGTTGATCAAAGCCCTATGCCTAGCATGGGTAAGGTTGGCCTCAACAGCAACATGGGTGCCAATCATGGATTACTGGCTCTATTCAAGGATTTGTCACCTTCTCATGCAACTGCATGGCTACAGACTTCACCCTGCTACAAAAGAAAAAGCAAAAAACAAAGTTCCCAAGAGCATAGTCATCAAGGGAGTTATTTTGCAACAATTTTGGTAAAGCTTGTTCAGTGCTTCTAACCAAGAAGGGGCTTGTCCACCCAACTGATTTCAATAAAAATTCAACTCTCTTTGGAGTATGGCAAGACACTGAGGAATCTCACTAGTCAAGCAATTTGAATATAGTGAAAAAAGATTTCAACTAATATGGAATGCCACCTTCAATTGATACATCCAACTTTTTAAGGTTAGGCAATGTGCCAAGGAATGGTGGGATTATGCTAGACAAAGAATTATTAAAAATATTAAGTACCTGCAGGAATGATAAGTTGCCACTGTGGGGAGACACTCATCCACACAATGTGACACTTTTAAGAGAGATTTTCGTAACTTGACTTGGATGTTTAGTGGAGTAGCTGATTCCAGTCCAATTGCATGCATTTGGAGGAAGAGCAACAAGGAAATTATCATTATCATTCCAATCCCAATCTTTGAAAAGAGAAAGTGGGACACTAGTGATGCATTTCTTGAAATGAGTGAAAGCTCTCACATTGTTTAAATGAAAAAGCAAGGAAACAGGGTTGGGGTTCGTAAGCTCTATTGGAGTGATGACCTCTTCAATGCTCATGATGTTTTCTTCTTTCATATCTAATTTCTTGCACTTTATTTTCTTCACCTTTCATTTCATCAAGATGTCTTCTTCTGTTAGCATGTCTCTCATGATCCCTTTTTCTTTTCCTATAATGATCCATTATCCTTCATTCTCTCCTATCAGAGTCTATTGATGAGTGTGATGAAGAGGATGGAGGATTTGGAGAATGGTGTTGGTTGGTTCTCCTTCTATGACTCCTTGATTCATCTCTTTTAGATCTATCAAAAGTTTTAGGCACCAAATTCCTCCTAAGTCTAGAGTGTGCCTCATCTCTTTTTAGAATTTATGCAAGAGCTAAATGTAACTTTGTCTTCACAAAATCTTCAATGTGTATTACTAGTGATTGAGAATTGGATCTATGAGTTTGGTGGAACTTTTCAGCTTTATATGGTTCATCTTCCTTCTAATTAAGGATGATTGTTTCTGTGCTTTCTTTCCTTTCTCTTATTCATATCTTGATACCATAATAGCATTCATTCTCACTTGAGTCTTTGTTTGTTGATATGGCTTGGTCATGTTTTTGGTAACTTGATACCCTTCTTGCACATGGCCAAGATTTAATTTCATGAGGGTTTCTTGAAGCATAAATGGTGCTAAGCATTCTAGTGGCAAAACAATGTTGCCATGTAAGTCTCTCCATCTTAATTGTTCATCCTGGTGAAAAATGAATGTGAAATTAAGATAATAAGGATCAGTATGAGCATATGAGGTTTTTATTTCCAGCGGTGCACTTCAATCTTCTTCATTATAATCTCTATCATTACTTTTATCAAGATCAATGGTAAGTGGACATTTCACTTTGGATATGGAAGCCATTTTAATGTGGTTAATGCTTAAGTGTGTGTGTATTTTGAAAAATTATTCTACGTACGAAAGATAGGCTTGGTGATACTTGATATAACGAACTATGTAAAATCAACTAACTAGCAAACAATGACACATCCCTAGCAACAGTGCCAATGATGAGTGGTAGAGAATTCCAACACTCAACCATATAAGTTACAAATGTTTACATGTGACCATATTGTAATTCATAAATAGCCAATGTAAGTATACTAGTAAGTTGATAATGAGTTTATGATCGTTGTCTTCCTACTTAGAGTTAGCGAGGTGCAAAATGTATGGTTTAACTTTTAGTGAGGTATATGATAAAATGATGTTGTTGGCTCTTAAATGTGCTAAGGGTAAGCATAGTGAAAATGAATGTAAATTCTATCTCTAAGTACAATGAAAATATAAAGTTATTCTAGCCTATGACAATAAATATTTGTTCCTAGTTTTCTGTACATGTCCTAGGCTTATGTAATTGTTACTAGAATTACCAAGTAACTTTACTACTGAGCAAATCAAGCAATGAAAATGAATGTAAATTCTATCTCTAAGTACAATGAAAATATAAAGTTATTCTAGCCTATGACAATAAATATTTGTTCCTAGTTTTCTGTACATGTCCTAGGCTTATGTAATTGTTACTAGAATTACCAAGTAACTTTACTACTGAGCAAATCAAGCAAAGTCACTACTATGTTACCAAACAATTACACTATATTCTTGAAACCAATAGTACTTATTCTACCTTATTAATGAACATAAGAATGTTAACTGACTTAAGGAATGTAAATGATCTAGTGAAAGTAAATAATATGGAAATTAAATCTATTTTGTGTAGTATGCTATAATGATGAAGAACAATCTTGATCTTTATTGTCATTCATAAATTGTGTTCAAGAATAATCCACTCAAATACAGATTTTGTGCAACTATAATTCATCAGACTACAAACATTCACAACTAACTCTAACTTCAAGAAAAAAATTGCAAGAGTTTCACTAGGTCTCTTGTTTTCAACGCGGTGATGGACTCATATTTATAAACATGACCATGACGCACTACATTGTATCTATGATAAAGTATGTTGAGATATGATATGACATCTATGATATCATAGTTGCTTTTAGTTAGTTCTATGTAATTTTATATGGATGAATCTTACAATTTATGTTTGGCCCACCTTTTCTATTCTTTTTTGGTTTTCACTAATAAAGATGTAATTTGGTTGGATTTATGAATTTGTGCCTCAAAATCTCCATAAATTCACCCAACCAAACATGCCTAGTGTGTAATATTTGAAATTACAAATATGCAATGAATTAAATGTTATATTCAGCTTAGTTCACTATTTTTTTTGTCTAGTATTTTAGATGTACAACATGTAATTTCATCACAATTTCATTAAATTTTAGGGTTCTTAGTGAATCACATTTTTCATCTACTCCGATGTCAAGTATTTAATGTTGGAGCCTGGATGTAATATCAGGTATCCAATGTCACAGGATATATGCCAACCTATAAATATAATGCTCATGCTCATGATTTTGAGTCAATTTTGCATTAGTTTTTTATAGTTTTGTTAATAGAGTAGCCAAACTCTTGTAGTTTTATTCCATAATCTTAGAGAACAGTGAGTGAGTTCCCATAGAGTGGATTTGAGTCAATTGTACGAAGTCTTATCTAAGTGGCAATGTACATAAACATATTCCATGAATGGCAGTAAGATCAAGATTGATTCTTATTCATTGTAGCACTTTGACTTAGACTAGATTNAATAAAATATAAAATAATATAAATCATATGTCTCACTCTAGACTAAACCATACATGACAAAGCTACCACTAGTCCAAGTGGGAAGACAGCGAACTACGATCGAGACATAGCGATCTAGATGCCACAACTAGTTCCATTCATGGAATTCAACCTGATCATGCGTGAATGCTTGTGATTTGTGTAGTTGAGTGTAGGGGCACCTTTTCGCTCATCATTGGCATTGTTGCTGAGGATGGTGCTAGTTTTCTTGATTAGTTATATTATATAATATCGCTATAAAGGTATTAATACTATATCTTTGGAAAATATTAACTCACACACATTGTAAATCAAGAACAATGTCTTTATCACATGGAAGTGACTATGCATTGTATAGCAAACACATTCATTGGAGGAATAATGAAGAAGAAAATTGGAGTGATCAACCTTATGCAAGGGTTTCTTATGATCATGACCACCCTGGCAACACTCAAAGACTACATTCACCTAAGGTAGACAATCTTGGAGGAGATGGCATAGGTCCTGAACTAGGGAAGACCTTAAGGCCTAGGACCTCCTCAAAAACCAAAAATGATAAATTAAGGGATCTCGAAGAACACCATAGAAGCCATGGCAATCCTTCCAGTTTCTCATCATCTTCTTCCCCTTCAATGTCTAGTTCTGACAAAGATGAATGTAGGTATAGAGATAGAGCTCCACTAAAGGGTTGAATTAAAAACCAAAATAGAACCCATGGGCAAGGTTAAAGACAACATCATCATGATCAAACAAATAAGGATAGAAATTTCCCTCACAACTTGTTTGATGATGAAAAACCCTTGTTGGCACTAAGAGCCTAATGCAGATCACAGAGGTAGTAAAGATATCTCACAAGCATCACAAAAAGAGTTGACTCCCTAAGCTTGACATGAATAATATTCCTAAATTTGCAGGAGGCTATGATTCAGATCCGTAACATCATTTATAAACCTTCCATGATGTCTCTTCTTTCTACAACATTGAAAGTGGATGGAAAAAGCTTAAGCTCTTTCCTAGGACACTCATTGATAGAGCCAAAGTGTGGTATTGATTGTTGAGACTGAATTCAATCCAATGATGTTCCATAATGCTCAAACTATTCAACGAGAAATCCCAAACCTATGTGAGGATGTCCAACTTAAAGCGATAGATCCAAGAGTGGAAGCAAGAACAACATGAACCCTTGGACATGGCCTTAGATAGATATTATGCCTTATTGAATAGATGCCTAGGTCATGGTTTCTTTAAGGAAAAGAAAATTTTCCACATCATAGATGGGCTTTGTAATGAAATAAGGAAGATCCTTGGTATGTATGCCCCAGGTCAATTATATGAGCTCCAAGCCCATCAAATCAAAGAGATAATTGAGCATGTGGTAAAAGAAGAAGCAGAGATATGAAAATGGGAGAATGTCGAGAAATATTAATGGGACCCAACTCTTCAACAAAAAGAGGCCTAGATCTATGGTAAGAAGAGCAAAACAACTTTCGATAAGATGATCTGTCAACAAATCTTGTTGATACAAAAGTTTGTTAATGCACTTGAAGAAAAGTTTAATAGGATGTCCAAATGGATAAATGAAAATGTCACAACTCTTATTAAGATGATCGTGGAGAAGATCATGCAAAACAAGCTAGACAATCATAATAAATAGAGGACACAAAATCAAGAAACAGCTAGGAACACTTTTCAGCAAACGAGAAAAGTGACTAATGAAAGTGAGGCTATGGACTCCACCACAGACGAGGATAATGGATGAAACATCTATATATATGATCATCCAAATGGCCATTGCCAAATCTTGTTGCATCTATAAGAGTATTGGGCAAGTGCATTAAACCCAAAGTTTGTGCAAAAGCACATGGCTAGGAGATTTCCTCTTCCACAAGGTAATTATAAATAGTTCCACAACTGATCATACCATCCTAGGGAGACTTATTACTAGCTTCAGCATGGTCATCAACCGTAGTGGCAATAACCACAATCGTGGGGGAGGCCACCATCAAATCAACCCTATCTACCGAGATTGCATGGATATTACATTCAACACCCTATTTTTCCAACTAGTTCTACATCTTCTACTTCAAATTGCCACTACCACTTTCCAAAGTACCATCGACCCATGACATCCCTTGCAGGATCACCACCTTACACCTCTTATCATCTAGCCTACCGTCAATATTCTCATACTCCACCTCATTATATGCTACCACCAGTGATGAGCGGCTAGGTACCCCTACGCCCAACCATGTGAATCACGGGCGGTCACACGTGACTCAGTCGAATTCTGTAGACTGTAAGAACTTAACATACACCAGACCTCTAACCAGCAAAACCCTTCATTAGAACGGTTGTTGTCTTCTCAACCTCACTTGTGAGTATCTAGTGGCGATGGTTAAGTGAGATTGAGGCAACTGATTTTTATAGTTTTTACTTTATCTTATGGCATCTAATTAAGGTATAGAAAGTAAGGAATGAAATATTATCTAACCTATAATTATCCTAATATGTATCTTAACAATTCCTAGCATAAGTATCCAATCTCATCTTCCAAGCACGTCTTGAGCATTTCCTAACCACTACTAGGTTACCAGACATTAGGCATCACTGGGTTACCAAGTGTTGGATTTACGTTCAAGATGGTCATACTTATGGTTTCTATGAACTGTAAATGAGTGATAACAATTAAACTAGTAATAAGAGAAACTTAAGTAATTATCAAAGCATAGAGATGTTAAGCTATTAAATGCAATAAATGACTAAGTCCAAATGCTGCAGGTAATGCTTGAAAGCTTCTCTTTATTGCCATTCATGCCAATGGGCTTAGATACATCAATGATCGAATAAAGAGATGAACATCTTCTTTACACCTACTGTGGGCACTTGGAAAATATTCTATCTTGTGTAGGAACAAATTGCAAGAGCTTTGCTACAATTGATAAAAAGATGCCTCAACGAGGTGGAAGGCCCTCTTATTTATAGGCCGAAATAGGTGCTGCATAAACGGGGCCATGTCGATGCATAGAAGGATGCATCGATGAGGCCATGTCGACACGGCCCCGTATACATAGCCTAGTAAATGCATGGCCAAATGACACGTCATCATACCCCCACGACTGAGTAAAAACTTGTCCTCAAGTTCCTCTTACAATTTGGAAGGTATGGACTTTATTTACAACACATATGACTTGACACACACATAACACAACATCAATTTTACTAAGTGCTTGGGTCTACAAAGAAAGGTAAATTACAAAAATGGTAGTGTTCAGAAATAAAATTGACACCTTGCCAATTCCAGAGTCTTTGTGGCATGGAAGAATGCAAAAATTATCGAAGGAGATCACACCGTCCCTGGAGGCGGTGGTTCCAACAGTCCTTCACTAGCCTCTGGCCCATGTGGCGGTGGTGGTGGTGTACTGTCTGAAATCGTTGATTCCGGGTTGGAACATTACAGGCATCAAAAGATTCACAGACAAGCATAGCTGACCCTACCTCCGCTTGAGGGCAAGCTGGAAATGGATGAAGGTAGAGTGCCTTGGATGGTTCGCACGCAGATCAAACAAGGACTTCCCCAACGTTTGCCACTACAACACATTGGGTTATACATAAACTGCAACTCAATGTAAACTAGTACGAAATGTACAGAATGTGCGTAAACATAGAAAATGATGTAAACTGTAATGAAAGTTGGCCAAATGTATCAAATGTATTGAAAAAGAATGTGTACAATGCATCGGTCTATACGCAGTTGTAGATTTACACAAGGTGGACGTATAGCCCCGGTTGATGAGGATGGATGATGACAACTATTGGGAATTTTTGCAGGCACAACATGAATGCTATATGGTCAGCATGCAGGATGTATGCCTAGCGTGTGAGATCTGTGCGCTGATTTCTTGAGTGTCCCCAATTCTAGTTTTTTTTGTCTCTGTTTTGTCCAAATTGCTTCCCCCCCTAATCTAGTAAAAAATTATGGTTTTTATGTGATCTTGAGCATTAGATTCGGATCTGGAGTGGTATGAATGGCTGTTGGTGAGAACATTTTGGGTAAGATGACATGTGGCTACTTTCCCCAAGTGCAGAGAATATTACAATTGTATAGCGTGCTACATGCCACCATGTTGCATGCTAGAGTCCTACATGCTAGCGTGTTGCATGCCAGAGTCCTACATACTAGCATGCTACATGCTAGCATGATGCATGCTGGGTGTATGAACCTAGCGTACAGACTTGACCTCAGCGTATAGACTCAGCATCAACCTTAGGGTACAGGCTTAGCGTACACGAAAATGTACCCAGTGTACACACATGAAAATGCTTCATTTTAAGGTTAAAACTTGATTTTTAGGTGCCTGTGATGATGCCCAATAGTTTCCCTACCTCTAGGGGTTGATTTTAGATGAGAATATTTCCCTTTGGTGCCTATTTTGGGCTGTTTCTGGTGGTGTACGTTGGGCTGCACGTTGGGCGTGCAGAGTATGTATGCTCAGTGTATAGGTCATGGAAGTGCATTATTTCAAGGTTTAAACTTGATTTTTGGGTGCCTGAGAGTTACTGGGGACCATGGTGAAGGTCATGGGGGGTCCACACGCTCAATTCTGGCATGTTTCGACTCATTTTTGGGGTCCAAATGTTGCTACACGCTGGGCGTGTATGTTGGGTGTGCAAGCATGAAAGACCATCATTTCGAGCCCAAAATTTGATTTTCAAGTGCCTGAGAGCTGCTAGGGACCTTGGGGAAGGTCTTGGAGGGTCCAGACACTCAATTCTGGCATGTTTTGACTCATTTTTTGGATCCAAAAGTTGCTACACGCTGGTTGTACGATGGGCATGTACACTGGGCGTGCAGGAATGAAAGACCATCATTTGGAGCCCAAAATTTAATTTTCAAGTTCTTGAGAGCTATTGGGGACCTTGGGGAAGGTCCTAGGATTTCCATACACTCAATTCTAGCATGTTTTGACTCATTTTTAGGATCCAAAAGTTGCTGCACACTGGCTGCACGCTGGACGTGCAAGAATGAAAGACCATCATTTGGAGCCCAGAATTTGATTTTCAAGTACCTAAGAGATTTTGGGGACCTTGGGAAAGGTATTGGGGGGTTCAAACGCTCAATTATGGCATGTTTTGACTCATTTTTGGGATCCAAAAGTTGCTGCATGCTGGGCATGTACGCTGGGCGTGCAGGAATGAAAGACCATCATTTGGAGCCCAGAATTTGATTTTCAAGTACCTAAGAGATTTTGGGGACCTTGGGAAAGGTATTGGGGGGTTCAAACGCTCAATTATGGCATGTTTTGACTCATTTTTTGGATCCAAAAGTTGCTGCACGCTGGTTGCAAACTGGGCGTGTAAGCTGGGCGTGCAGGCCTGTGTGCAAGAAGTATACTTAGTCAAAGCTAAGTGTTTTGAGTTTGAAACTTGTAGTTCTTGTTGCCAAATGTTGGTGTAGTCTCCAATGGATCTTAGGGAACTTTTACTTGCTTGATTCGACTCCGTTTGATGCTGTTTTTGAGGCTTTCAAGCTTGGTCATGCTGAGGACCAACATGACTTAGCTCAATTTCTATCTACAAGTGTTAGCCCAAATTTTTGTGGTGTTTCAAGTGGCATGAATGATGGTTGTCTTGTAGTGACTGTAACTTCTAGAGGCAACTGAAAAACCTCCAAGAGGGCCCTCATCTTCTCTTATTTTCTTCTGGGATCATTCATAGTCCAAGCAACTTCGCCAATGTGTGCTAGAGCTGGAACCTCCCAAGGGCATGGCAGCATCGGGAAGAGTTCTTTCAAGTTGATGAACCAAGCTGTGAACTATTTCTATTCAATGTCAAATGCTCAGATTGATGTCTGTAGCTATTGGTAGTCAGTCATCTGATGGGCCAAGTTCTCCACGACTGCATGTTGTCCTTCAAAACTTGTATGGAGAACCTCGAGTTCTGCGCTTGCTATTTTCAATTTCTTCTTTGTCGCTTTGTGTTCTTGGAACTCACCCTCATATAAATAATACGAGATGACCACTTGCTTCTCCAATTCAAACTGTGGTCTCCCAGCTGTGAGCATGGCTAGGTTTGCATAGCAAAGGTTGGCGAGCTCCATGTACTCTATCATTTCTTCAATCTGTACCTCCTTGAGGTGGATTTTAGTTTGATTATAGGCATTCAACCCATCAAAGATAGGTTGCCATACCTCGCCTCCTTCTTGGAGTTGCTGGAGCGCTTGGTTTAGCTTGGCCTTTGTAACTTGGATTTGCTTCTCATTTACTTCCTTTTGCAGTCCCTGTAATGATTCTTGATTTTTTCAAACTTTAGGGCCTCGTTCTTCCAAGTGGCAATTTCGATGGTAGATTTTTGTCACAAAGCCCAAACCTCCTCCATGGACAAATTTCAATTCTCAACTACCAACCTTCTCACATCAGCATTCATCCTAGCTAGCTCTTCTTACTGTTGGTGGATAAAGTTTTTCATGTGCTTATTTTCCGCACCAACATTACGTAGGTAATGAACCTCCGCGATCAATCTAACGTTCTCTTGGTTAACCTCCATCAAGTTCTTGTTTAAAGTATATGCTTGAATGTCTGCCAAGGACTTATCAAAGATCATCGACTCTCGCTCATCCTCAACTATCTGAAGTTTGAGATGAAGCTATTGAAAATCTTCATTTCTAGTGATTTCATGATTGAGGAGAGTTGGATCGACAAGTTGGGTTCTTAGTTGGGCCACTTCTGTTGCCAAGTGTTGAGAGGCAGCTAGAGCAGTTTCAAGTTGCCCTTCCAAAATGACACTCTTACCCCTTGCCAAGAGCAGCTCCAACTAGGTTGCAGTGATGTTGTCTGGAAGGTCAAAGACATCTAGAAGCAGTTGCCCGATTCCCACCAGTCAGTCCAACAATTTCTCATGTTGTATTATATCGATCTTGCTATGTGAGGTTCCAGCAGATGCTTGTACATCTTGAAGTCCATGAATATCTGGTACATGTGCTGCTGGTGTGTTGAGATCTGTAGCAATTGTATCAGCAACCACTTCAGCCTCAATCTCCTATCCAAGAGCATAAAGATAGTGACTATGTTTCAAGGAATGTATAAAGATAGTGACTATGCTTCAAGGTTTTTTTCATGAAAAATAAGAATATTTTACTATTTTTAGTAAGCCTTTTTTATATATGTTTTCTAGGTTTTAAGGCTATTTTTATTTTTTGTCAATATGGTTTTGGACCAAGGCATTATTTTTGGCTATAATGCACAAAGGTTGCAAGGGTTGTAATGATGTTGGTGTTGAACTTTTGAAAAAATTTGAATAAACACCTTAGAGTTTTTTATAGAGGCTAATTTCATTCCTAACTATGATTTTTTGCAAACTTGTCAAGAAATCCTAAGTGGTTGTGATATTTTTGTTTCCCCATGCAGGGCCTTATTGAAATCCATACTTATTATGGTTGAGCTATTGGATGTCCTATGTTGCATTGGCCATCCCAAGGTAAGCACCCCTTTGCCTGAAATGACTTTAGAGAGGGGCTCTCTATGGTTTCCATCAAGGGAAAGGGAATTCCTTGCCTACATCCTATAGAACTTTAATGTGATGCAATTTTCAGACTTGTCTGTAGATGTAGTTAGGGCCATAGTGGTGACATTGATGCCTTGGACATCTAGTTTGATTACTAGGTTCATCATTGATGATCCATTTCCTTAGGTAATAGGAGAAATAGTAGACATCATTGGCACACACTACCTTGTGGAGATCTGGACTATGTTAGAGTACTATTAGTATAATGTTGAAAATACTTTGATGGTGGCATAGAGAGTCCACATGATGCTTCAAAATCCACTTGGCACCGTATACCATCTACAAGGGTAAGCATAGTTGTTATAGTATTTTTATGTTTTTTGGCTTTGTTGATTAAGTCACCTTTTCTAACTTGTCGACTTTATGAACTCCTTGTAGGTATAAGGTTAGTGATCAAGGCTTGATCACTAATGATCAAACCTTAGTGATGGCTGAAACTACGTAGATGTATTTACCAAGGGTCACAAGATTAGGACCATTATGTATGAATAGTTAAGAGGGGACTTTAATAGATACACTAAGGATTTCAACCCTATCTATAAGAAGTGTGTGGCCAACAAGATGGTACACAATTTGTGGGTGGGTTTCAAGAGCACCTAGGATCAGACCTTCATCACTGGGACCTCTACAAAAACCACACCAAGTAAGAAGAATAAAGGTAAACACATGGGTTGTAATGCCTAATGCCTTATGGTTACTAAGGTATTAAGTGTTGTATCATTTTACTAGTTTTTAGACATTTCTATGTTGATGCTAAATGTTTGTTGTTGCCTTGCATGATCCTCCACCTCTATCAACATCACTTTGTTAGTTTAAATATGTCATGAGGATACCATCATCCTAAAATTTGGTGAGGTGATACTAGCACAAGAGTGGTTAAGGGGATAGACACCTAGTTACATCCAAGCAAACATTGAGTATGTGGGTTTGCTTGATGTATTCATGGCACCTATCCCTTCCATCCCCATTGCATAGATGTTGAACATCATCAAATTGTTTGATGAAGAAGCTGAACATTTTATTACCATAGTTTGAGGCATGCAATTACCATACTCATTGATGAGGAAAAATTTTGTAAATTTCTTGGTATTCTTGCTAACAGAACAAAAGTTGTGACTAGAATAGTAAAGGGAGTGGGCCATTTTGAGGAAGTTTTGGAGTGGTCTAGTGCTACTAAGGACCACTTCAAGCTTTCCATGGATGGCTTCATGAATCTTGAAGCAAAGGCATCTTATCCTTTATTCAGGTCTTGTGCATTTCCTAAACTATTATCACAAAAGAAGGTAATTGACATCACACATGGGTGGACCTTTAAGAAGGTCCTAATGGAGGATACCATATTCAATTGTGTGCCTTCCTTGCCTACTAGCCTTCAAGAGGAGATCCTCAAACTCCATGGTGATTCCTCTACCATAATCCACATGCAATCATCATTCTTTACATGTTATTTGAAGAGGTTTGCAAAGTTCCTAGTGGTGTGGAGGAATGGACGATGGATGGACCAACACCCAGACCAACTTTCTAGGCCTTAGATAAAGCATATGTATCCAACCATGTAGGCTT
This sequence comes from Gnetum montanum, assembly GCA_015680685.1. Lineage (NCBI taxonomy): Eukaryota > Viridiplantae > Streptophyta > Gnetopsida > Gnetales > Gnetaceae > Gnetum > Gnetum montanum. The sequence continues at coordinate 167,631 of MNCI01012431.1, read as the reverse complement.
AGAACCTACTAGATGAGATGGATAAGTCATTTTCTATTACCACCAAGAATATTGGTGGTAGGTAGTGTGAATCCCCTGATAGCATAAGGAAGGAGCCCTTCATAATTCTAGAAAATTTCCTGATGGGCTGATAGTTACATACCAAGGCTGAAGGGGTAGTTAAGGCCAAGCTTAGGAGGCCCTCAAAGGACGCACCACTAGCATTAGAGAAACCTACCCAAAAGAAGCTTCAACTTAAGCTTAAAATGTCACATCATGTGGTCATAGATAAGTTTTATCTATGTTTTGGCTATTCTATGTTTTAAGGCTTATGGCCATGTTATAGTTTCATGTACTAATTGGTTTTTTTATGTGTTATGGTTATAGACAAGTGTAGGGACATGGAAGCCCAAGTTGCCACAAAGGAGGAAGCATAAAGGCATGTTGCTTATACAACATAGGAAGAACAAAGGAATGTAGAAGAGGTGCTCTTATAGTAGCATGAGGCTAAAGGGGTAGCCAACATAGTCCTAGATGATCTAGATGCCTTTTTCAATGAGGTGGTATGAGGTGCATCCCCCATCATCATCCCAGAGATGGAAGAGGAGGAGCTAGGTATGCACATGTCCTAACACTTCTCATTATACCCTATGATTTTAGGTTTGGTTTTCATTCTAATGATTTGATGATTGTTATTCTTATAGTAGTTCCTAAGTGACTAGCAAAGGTCCTTGCTCCTATGTTTCATGCAAAACCATGTGTAGAGGTCCTGGACAAAATGGAGTTCATGTGCGAGATGACCAAGGACATCATCGACTAGTTGCAACAAGTTGTAGCTAAGATAGGTAAGGACTTTTTTTTCTATGCCTTAGTCATTTTGCTATGTTATAGGTTATGTTTATGTTATGGCTATCTTACCTTGTAAACTATCTTTATGGTTGTATTTTATGGTTATGTGTTACTTGTAGTGCCATTTGTGAAGTGGGACCTCACTCGAGACATGGAATTTAACTCCTTATCAAAGCTTTCTTTTGAGGTATAGAGTGTACCCATGAAGTTGTACAAAATTGCTATTGATCTAGCAATTTCATGCATAAAAACGTCATGGGAGATATAGAGGTCCAACAAGTCCCAATGGGAGCAAGTTGTGGCCTTGAGGAAAAAGACCCAATAGTAGGTAGAGGTGATTAGGTATCTTCAAGAATGTAAGGCCTTTGTGGAAGCCCAAGTGGCTAATTTAGAGAACTTGTGGACTAGAGATATCACATGGGCCCACTACTGGAATGCCATCCATGACAAGGTAACACTTTCATGAGGGATGGTGAAGCAATGGATGTAGATGGATATCACCTCCCAAAAAGCCAAGGATTGGAAAGACAATAGTGCATGTATTCTAGAGTGGGATAAGACACAAAAGAGCCATAAGTGACAGTATAAGGCCTACTTAAAGTGGCTCAAAGGGGAGTCCATTGAATGGCATAAGAGAGAGCTATTCATTCAGGGGATTTAAGCAAAGAGTCCCTATGAGCTCTTTGAGAGCACTCTCATGATGGAAAAATCTCCTACTCCTCAAATCACCACTATTGCAGGCATGGCTACAATCACTTGAGAACTACCTACTTGGATAGCAGTGGACAAAACTAACATCATCATAGGCATTGATCTTGGGGATAGTGATTGGGCCAATATGATGAAAGACTAGCTTCTTCATCATTTGAAGAATGGTCTTTAGCATTTACCCCTAGAGGTTATGGAGCTTAATTTCCCATAGGTTTGATGTATTCTATGTTTTAGCTTAATTTTTGTTTAAGTTATAGTTTTGATTATTAGTTACTGATTAGCTTTATGTTGTTGCATTTTAGGCATTAGGAGACATTAGTGACCCCAACGATGAGGGTGGGGATGACCCACTACTTCCTCCTCTGGATGCCTCTTAACATTGTCCATCTACCTACTTCATCTTTTGGTGGCTATGTAATGTTTATCATTTTCATTTTTGTTGATGGATTTTATAAGCTAAGACTATGTTATGGATGATTATTATTTTTTGAACATTTTGCCACATAGTGTGGCTACGACTATGTATGTTATGAATATTTTAAATTAAAAGTTTTTGGTTTTAGTTTTTGGCTATATATTGTTCTAGTGTTATAAATATTGTAAGTGGCTATGTCGATCTTGGCTATAAAGTTAAGTAGATAAATGATGTGAATATAGGCTAAAACATAAATAGGATGAAAGAGATGNTTTTCTATTTTAAAGTTTTTATGGGTTTTCTAGTTTTAAAGAAAAAGACTTTAATAAAAATGTAAATAAAAGTAAATTTCTAGGCTATATGCATAAAAAAAAGAATGTACCAAAAGACACAACAGGTTAACAAAGAAAATTCAGGCTAAATGACTATTAGTACATATGGTTACATGCTCATAAAAGCATGGGGTGGAAGGATTAGGGTGCACATCACTTGTGTAGATTCTTCTTAATCTTTAAAAGATTCTAAAATGTGTAAGGTCTATTTTGCATAGGTTTTTATTCACCATCCCCTTCACTAATGATGTTGAAAGTGAGTTCATTCCATAATGCATCCCATTGCCCATTATTGTTAATTTTGGCTTTCTCCTCTCTCTCAAGCTACCTGACTTTGTGGTTTGGAGCTTCTTCTTGAAACTCCACTTTAGACCCCTACTCTATATCCACATTGTTGACTACTAGGGGAATAACATTATTACCATGAATGATGATTTCACCTTCCACCTAAGGAAGGTGAATCTCTTGGTGGATGGGTGAAGATATGACTTGTAATTGAGCTAACGAAAGTCTTTCAAGGATTAGGTTGAATCCTGACATTTCCTCTACCACCAAGAAATCAGCGGTTGTGCAGAATTGCTTCCCTATCACAAATTCTAAGGATATTGATCCATTAATAACAAACTATGACTTGTTAAAGGACTTGAGAGCTATGGTTGTTTTATGTTGTATCTACTCTATTAGGCCCAAGCATTCAACAATGGTGCAAGGGATAATGTTAGTTGTAACACCATTGTCGACATGCACTTGATGCACCTTAAATTGCCCTACTTGAATTGTGATGAAAAGAGGAGCCCTAGTTACCTTGTTGTTTTGGGGTCTAGCCTTGATGTTTCTATTGTGAAACACTAGTGATGTTGACTTCTTCTCCCTTGGTGAAGAAGGAACCATCATTGCATGGATGGACTCCTCGTTAGCAGGGGATATCCTCACTAATGGAGATGGAAGACAACATCTTGAATAGCACCTCACGATATGTAGCGAAAGTCATGATTAGGTTGTATAGGCTCAAAGTTGTGTTCTTTTGCTTGAGGGATTACTTGACTTGTTCCATCACATTGAGAAAGTTCTTATTATTGTCCATGGGCTTGTTGCCTTGGATGTGCTTTACTTCTTCCATGCATCCCAACATGCAAACTTTAGCCTTAGGTTGATGTTGTTGGGATCTCTCCTCTTTCTTCTAGCTTTGGGGTTTGGGATCATCTTGTGGTTTACTAGTTGACGAGGGTTGGGCAGAGAAGGTCATGGGCATAGATGATATGGGAGTGGGCTTCGGTAAGTCCACTTTCTTTAATTCCTTAGCCTACTTATCACCATTGTTATTAGGCTTTTACTTATGCTTCTTCCTTTGGTTGGTTGAGACTTTTTGGTTGTCATTTCTTCATTGTGAGGAAGAGGTGGTAGCATTGGCCATCATAGGAGGTTGTTTTATGGTTATTTTAGTTGGTTGGGTTGTGGCTAGTTAGGGCACCTTCATGATAAAGGATTCCCTAGGAAGCATGGGTGGTGTTACCCTTATAACAAAATAGGATCTTGAGCTAGGGGGTAGGGGGGGTGAGGAGGGAGGGAAAGTAATATAACCATAAACAGTTCCCTCATGGGCCTTTGATTGTCATTAATATTAAAAACTAATATGATGTATGATTGTTCTTAATCATTTAATGAATCCTTATACATGTGCATCGAATAATTTTGGGGTTGAACAAGGTTGGATGCATTAAGGATCAAATTGTCTCTATCTATCATCCTCTATAGGTCATCTTTTAGTGTGGGGTATAAGTCAGTTTCATGACCAGACAATTGATGATAATGATAGAAGCAGTTGAGCATGAAATATTTAAGTAGTTGTGGGTCATCCTTGGTTACTTGAGTGGGATCCTTGGCTATCTCACATAGCCTCTCATGTTTTTTATGAGTATCTTCAAACATCTACAAAGCTTTAGACATCTTCAATAGTTGATTCAAAAGTTTAGATGGATTTAAAGTTAAACTAGCATATTCTGTCTTGTCCTTCTACTCCAAGCTAGGTTTAGGTGTAATCGGTGTAGTGGCACTATAGGTTGATGACTGGTAATCATGATTGTTAGCATAGCCCTTAGGTTGATTGTTTTTTAGCCCCTAGTTAGTGATTTTGGCTACCTTGGCTATTGTCACTATAGCTACATTGTTTTCTTTACCCTTTTCTTTATTCCTCCACATGTGTTAATTTTTGTATGCCATGTAAGTAGGGTCATGACTAGCTTTTATGGTGTCCTTTATGGTTTTTGTTTACAAGAATGCTTCACTAAGTGACCGTAGGTCAAGGTAATACAACTTAGACTTGATAAAGTCATTAACCATCCCTTTGAATATGCTCAAAAGGTGGGTTTCAGCTATAGGATTGAGTATCTCATTGGGTAGACTGTTCCATCATTGGATGAACTTTTGCGCTGGTTCAAGGGATCCCTACTTGACCTTCATCAATTGGTTAAGCATAGTGTCAGGTTTCAAGTTATACTTGGAGTGGTTAACAAATTATGCTATTAGGTCCTTAAGAGAGGATATTGATCCTCTAGGTAAGGTATGATATTAGTCAAGCACTTTTCCTATCAAGGACATATAGAAAATCCTCATTATGATGTGTGGCCATGGTTGCAATAGCAAGCATTTAGAGTAGAAAGTAATAAGGTGAGTGTTGGGATCACATGCTCTATTGTACTTATTAAATTTATGGATAAGGACACCAAGAGAAAGCATTAAAGGTGAGAGCATAGGACTAATGGGATCATTTTAGTAAAAGTCCATGATCTTGACACTTTGAGAGGTAGAGGCCTTAAGCCTTTTCAATTCCTCTATTAGGTCTTGGATCATTTGAAAGGCCTGATCTAGGTCCTATGATGCCTCTATCGATTGTGGGATTTGAACAAATGATCATGACATTTTTTGGAAGGTTGGTGGCCTCATTATCGATTATTGCATAGAGGGAAGAGGTAGTGTTATAACTATAGTTAGTGGATCAAACAAGGAGAAAGATGTTTAGGCTAGTATCTAAGGCACAAATGGAATAAAAAGGGTACATGATCCTTGGGTTACTTAGGGTCCCATGATGGTTTCCACTTGGTTGATCAACAAGTTTGTGGTGGTGACAACCATTGCCAATTGCACACAGATTAGGGTTATGTAGCTAATGACATGGAGAAATGAAACATGATGGACTGCAACACTGATTATGTTTAATGTGCAATGATAATTAGTGTGGGACCAAGCATAGTCAGTCGGGTAAGGTGGGAACGAAGGTGCTGGGACATGCTCTATGGAAAAGACAAAGGGAGTGGAGATGGGCCCTATTGTCTTATGGATGCCTTGTTGGAAAAGCACACCCAAGAAATTTTTGGGCTCAAATTTAGCAAGCAACAAGGTACCCCTACACCCAACCATATGAATCACTAAGGTGTTCATGCATAATCTGGTTGAATTTCGTGGACCTATAGTTCTCTAGTGTGCTGATTCTCTAGGAAGTAAAATAAATGTTGAGAACGTTCGTTGTCTTCCTAGTTCCACTTGTGAAGTACAAGTATATGGTTAAGTGCAACCAAGGTATGTGATTTTTATCATTTTGTATTTTATAAGTTTAATTGCCTACAACAAGAATGAAAGGTAAAGTAATTTAGGATATAATTTATCTACTACCTAGCTAGCCTAAAACAAGTACTTGTCCCACTTTCCTGGACACATCCTAAACACATATAGCACAACTGGGCTACCAAACATTAAGCATTTCTACATTACCAAGTGCTATATGTATGCTCAAGGTGGTCATGCTTATGTTCATTAATAATTAAAAATTAATTGCTTAATTAAAGTGCATTGAAATGAAGTGCATGAATATTAAATGCATTAAGAAAACATTTAATCTATTCTTAGTGTTGCAAGGATGATCAAAATGATTCATTTTTATTCCCATGACACTATTATGCTCAAGTATATTAGTGTTCGAACAAAGATTCATACACACTCAAACTCTTACTGCAGGCACTTAGAAAATATTCTAACTCTAGAGAGAACAAATTCTAAGAGCTTCCTACTCTATGTAAAAGACTATGAAAAACTCAACCAAAAATTTATGAAAACTATGAGCCAAAGCCCTATATTTATAGGCTAGCATATACCCCACGATATTGGATATTCAACATCATGTCCTGGGATTTGACATTGGGTATTTGATGTTGAGGCTCTAATATTAGGTATTCGATATTAGGTATCCAATATTGGAGCTAGTCAAAAACATGATTCATCAAAAACTCATGCTCAAGTGAAGAGGAGTAAAAAGTCCTTTACAAAATATTGGGAAGGTATGGGATTATTGACTGACACACAAATTGACTCAAATGGAACAATAGACTGTGAGTGCCCAAGTGTACGGAGATACAATCTTTACAAAATTGGATGTTCATGATAAGAGAAGTGAACACCCTGGATAAAACTAACATCCAATGTCTCTTGGTAGCTAAAAAGCAAGAGAGAACATCCAATGATCCTGAACAGTCCTTGTCGTGTGGTATTGCTGCATCATTTTTGATGAAGATAGTCCCTCTTCTAGTTCATGCTTCCCACTACAATCATAACAAAATTACAAAATAGTGTGTAATGTGTAACACATAGTTGTTAAGCACCTTGTCTCATTAGTGGTTACACTTAGCTAGGTTGTGATTTTGGTTGATTAATTTCTTTAGGAGTGTTAGTGGGAAGACTATCAAATAGGGTAAAATAGATAAGTGGTCCATTAAATTTGAAAAAGCTCTACACAAGGAAATACTGAATGAGGTTGTAAGAATTCACAACAATAAAAAGGAAAATTGATTAAAAAATGTTGTGAAAATGTGCATAATTGGATGTCATTGATGAGGTAAAAAAAGGATTTGATTGTAAGTGTGTTTAAGAATAAAGAACTTAACTAATCCAACCAAAAGATATGCAAGTGGGTCCTTCCCAAAGTATGCATAGGCCTTTTATTGCCATTGCATAACTTCAAAACAAGGAGTTTGTGGGTCCCGTGGATGATTAATGGTTATGGAAGTTTAAGTACAAAAACCAAAAAGAAACTACCTAAGAATTCTAACACATCAAACAAGGACATTAAACAAGAACATAAAATTGGCAATGAGGTGAGACATGAAAAGCAAAGGTGGATGAGAGAGAGTAGAATGGAGTTCTTGATTAAGGTCACATGAAGTCACTTATCAATTTTATGATTACATGACTTGATAAGATCTATCCTTAGTCCAAACCAAAACTAACCATGTTTAGTGAGTTTGCATTACAATTCTAAGACCAACCCATGCCCTTAAGACACAAGAGTGTTTCCATAGAACAACCATCATTCCTTATTAGAGAAGAAAAGATAAGTAGGAAGTTAGGAAGGGCCTTAGTTAGAGGGGACCTTTAGGCATGGGTAACATGTCTTTCTAGTACCATAACTAGTGCATGTAGCCTGCTTATTTTTTCTAAGGGGTATGCTTTGAATTCCCATTATTTTTTTATTTTTTTTAAAATGGGAACCACATCATGAAAATATGTATTCAACTTCCTTTTAGTGGTTGACACAGAATGGTAAGAAATTCATGAAAACACACATGCACCCAAGCAAGTAGAAAAGCATAAAGAATACCGAATCCCCTTGAATTCACATCCTATTCAAACCTTTGAATCCATTCCAATTTTGAAAACTACCAAATTCATAAATTCATTATAGTTTTATTAATGAAAAAGGGGTTGTACATTTCTAGAATAAGAAAACCCATAGAGTTTGTGGATGGGTGGATGTTGTGGACTCATTACCTATTGCATGAAAATAAACCATGTTCTTGTTATTGGTAACAAAATTCAAAGCTAGAATCTAGACATCAACAATCAAATAACTGAATAGTACATATCACCATCAAGTAACAAATTACCACTGTGCTTGGCACTCATTAACAAAATGTTAGAAAATCACACTAGAATAAAAGAAAGTATAAAAGAACATGTAAAATATTCAAAAAATAACAAATGTACTAACCATGTTGTATTACAAAAATTAGAAAAAATCAATAACATAAAAACAAAAAGATGTAAAATAAAGAATGTGTAAAACAAAAAGTTGCAAAACAAAAATATGTAAAACAAAAAGGGGGAAAAACTAAGGAGCTAGCTATATAGTTAACATGGGTGGCCATCTTCCCCATGAGTGAGTTGAAGGGAGGACATCTGAAATATTGAGTGTGGTTGTCCATCCGATGAGGTGTTTGTTGTATTAACTAACTTATGCTCATGGAAAGGTTTGACTTGTTGTATGTTGACCAGATATTTCTTGTTTGGGCTCTCAAGTTTGTAGATAATCATGGTCCTAAAAGGAAAAATTTCATAAATTATATAAGGTTCTTCCCATAATGTCTAGAACTTAGTTTGCTGAGGTACATGTGTGGGATTCTAGTAGAGAACCTTATCTCCTTGTTAGAATTTAACTTTCTTGATTTTAAGGTCATGACACTTTTTGTTGTATGCCTTATGCAACTTGTTGGACGATAGGGCCACCAATTGACTTTCATCTAGTAGGTTAACATTTATTAGTCTTTTTTTTAATGCTAAACTCAAGTCAAGGTCAAGGTCATAGGTTGCTGGTAATGTATGAAGATTGGATTGACTAGAAAGTATTGGTAATTTTCCATACATAAGCTTATAAGGAGAATAGCCTATAAGAACTTTCCATGCTAAGAGATAGGCCCAAAGGACATCATTAAGTTTTGTGCTCTAGTCTTTCCTATATTTGCTAATAGTTCTTATTGAATCCTTATGATTTTTTTGTTGGTAGCCTTAGCTTGACCATTGGCTTAGGGGTGGTAGGATTTTGTGAGTTTATGTTCAACCCCAAAGCATTGCATGAGCTTTCGAAAGGTAGTGCCTATAAGGTGAGTTCCATTATCAAAAATTAATGCACGTGGCACACAAAACTTTTTTATGACATTTGTTTTGTATAAACTGAGTAGAAATAGAAGATGTATAGTCAGTGATAGTTTTTGCTTCTATCCATTTTTTACAATAGTCAACAACAACTATGATGCACGCCTTTTCATTTAACATGGGTGTGATGGAACTCATGAAGTCAATGCTCTAGATGTCAAATGGTTCTAGTGGCTGAATCCATTATTGAGGTTCATCCATTCAAGTAGTCATTCCACCATCTTATTGACATTGTTCACAAGAGTGAACATATTGATAAGCACCCCTAAAAATTATTTTCCAATAGTACCTTGCCATTAGGATTTTAATGGCTATGCATCTCGTAGCATAGTGGCCTCTGCAAGGACCTTCATGAGCATCTTGAAGAATGAGCAGTTGATTAGCATTAGGGACATACCATTAAAATAGGCCATCAGCACACACCTTATAGAGGTGTCTATTAATATCCATGAAGTATTTTACTTGGTGAAGAAACTGCTATTTCTTTCGGTCGTCCAACCCTTGTGGCATCTCTTGGGTGAGAAAATAGGTGAGAATGCCATCATATCATTTAGGCTTATTGAGCAATTGTTTAGGTATAGCCCTAGCAAAGAGGATTTTTTCAAGAAACATATTATATAGTGGGATTTCTTCCTTTTTTGTCCCATCATAATCGAGAGAAGTGGTTAGCGGCCACATTCTCAGTGCCCTTCATTTTACCATCATAAGATTGAATTCCTATAAGATCACTAGCCATTATATGACCTGGGGGCTTACCATTGGCTTGTTCATTAGGAAGCAGATGACACTATCGTCTATATGCACAAATACTTTGTATCTAAGCACATAATGCCTAAAATTTTCTAGAGCAAACACCACTA